>WSYQ01001074.1:0-18714 GCA_011426435.1 Lysiphlebus fabarum
AAAAATATTTATTTATTATATATCTATATATTTTTTTTTTTAATTTAAAAAATACACAACTGGTTAATTTTATTTGTTGTTGTTTTTTTTTTTTTGTTACATGAAATTTAAATTTTATACCAGTTGAAAAAAAAAAAATAATAATAAAATAATATATATATATATATGTATATAAATAGTGTAATTATTAGTCTTGTCTTTTTTTTTTTTTTAATTCTTAATAATACATTATTATTAAATATTTAATATTGCAACATGTTAAAGAAAAAAAGAAAATTGTGCAACTTTTTTTTTTTTTTTTTTTTATGATTAGATTATTTTTGTACGATATACACTCACGAGAAAATTTTTTGTAAGATATCATATCATTTTCATTCATTCATACATTCATTTTTATTATTTTTTTTTATCTGTTTAATATTTTCTTGAATGATAAATTGAATAATAAATAATAAATTTTCAATAATAATGATCCATCAGTTAAAGAGAAGGCACGCCTGCGACTGATTTATAAATTTTGGCAATTTTTTTTTTTTTTGTTAATTTCTTTTTTGGAGTATATTTATAAATGAAAAATAATAATTTTAGTCAATTCCATTATTGACTGAATTTGATGCTTTATTTTTACGTTTTTGTGTTTGTCTTTGATGTTCATATTCAAAATCTTCTTCACTCAGATTTAATTTAAGAATCTGTAATTTAAATAAATATATTATTATTTTTTTAAATAATTAAATATTTAAATATATTTATATAATTTTATTTTTACTTGAGAAACTAAAGCTTCTTCTTCCATAATTTCAATTGGTGGATTTCTGAGTATTTGTAAAGTTTCATACATTGTTGGACAACGTTTTGTTAATGATGAACGTCCAAGACATCCTTTTAATAATACAAGACCAACTTTAAATATAATTTTAACACCTTCACATAAAAACATATCCCAAATACGTAAAATACTTTCCCATGGTAATGTTCTTGTATAAACACAAAGAAACCATTCAGTCATATACAATATTGGTTCCATTTGTTGTTTTTTCTGTTGAAGAAAAAAAATTAATATTATTATATCAAGTTATACTATAAAAATTTAATAATTAACTTACTAAATGCTTGTATGCAATTGGTGATACACGTTTTAATAATGCAAAAAGTATATCACCATCACGTTGAAGTGTTTCCATTCCTTGACTATAATAACCAATAAGATATTTATCACAAACAGCAACAAGACACCAAAATGCTTGAACAGCTGGCATATGCATTAATAAAAATGCAGCAATTGGTGCTTGTGCTTGACAATAACCAACTTTTGGATTATATATTGAATATGCTTTTAATATTTGAAATAATTCTTGTTGTCCTGGTCCATCATCAACAAACATTTCATGATGTGGAAATTGACGATGTAAATCTTTTTTAATATCATCAATATATTTTTGTTCACCAGGTCTTTCAATATAATCTTCATATAATTTTTTATTATTATTTAATAAATATTCACCACCACATAAATTTAACCATGCACGTAATCTAACTGATGGTGGTATACCTTTTCTACATCTTTCACGTACTTTACGATAATTACCACTCATAAAACCATTCCAATTATTTAACATTTTAATCCATTTTCTTTCACGTCTTAATATTATTTCTGGTGATAATACTTGTTTTCTATAAATATAAACATTAATATTAATAAATAATTTAATTCAATTAATTATTATTATTATTTAATTACCTTTCTGGACTGTATTGTGAACCACCAAGAAAACCATGTCTATCTGGTATTGTTGATATAACTGAACCAGCTTGATAAACACTACTTATATCTGATTCAGATTCACCATTGAAATTTTCATCATCATTATTATTATCAACTTTTGTTTCCAAACTTGCCATTTCATTTTTCTATATATACTGTAAATATAAATAAATATTGTAATAGGTATAGGATATATAAAAATTAATATAACAACAACAACAACTTACATACTGATTTCGTAATAATAATTGTATTCATCAACTCAAGAATTTGTGTCAATTAAAACCATAAATTTAATAATAATAAAAATATTTATTTATATTTGTTTATATTATTATAATAATATTATAAATAATTATAAATAAATTTATTAAATATTGTTATTTAATTTTTATGATATTAGTCATATCCATATTTAAAGTGAACAACACATCATGAACATTCATGAATTAAGAACAATTTTATAGTACATACATAAGTACTTTAAATGGTTATACGTGAATTCTAGACAAGAATTAGAGAACCAAAAAAAAAAATAAAAAATAAAAAAGTACCGTTTTATGACATCAAATGATAACAAGCACCGTAATTTTTTTTTTATTTTAATGTCAATTGTTTAAATTTGGTATTTATATATTTATTTATTTTTTTTTTATACACTATTAATTAACGCCTCTTTTTTTTTTTTTATTTTAAATCTAATTTAGTGGTAGTAAAAATAAATAATTATAATATCACTGCCTTGACTGATTGTCTGTGTTTATTCACCTGATAGGCACATCCCACATTTACAATAATTTTATTAACTACTTTTTTATTTTTTATTTAAAAAATTTATATGTATATTTAATATTTTATATTATTTATTAATAATATTTAATAATAATAATAATATACATTATTATTGGTATTTTTAATTTTTTTTTATAACAATATTATTTAGTAAAATAGTGACATATAATTTATGAATATGTTGATGTTTATCACTTGTACATATTGCTATTTTTATTTATTTATTTTTTTTTAATTGATTGTATGCGTTGTATGTGGGCTTATGATGTGTGTTAAAAAAAATAATAATAATAATAAAAACATCATCTCCAAAGTAACATGGCGGTCAAAGTTTTAGTCGATAGTGTAGATTACAAATTATTTGGCGGGAATTATAAATTGTTTTTTTTTTTTGTTTTTGTTTTTATTTTTCTTATCAGCATAATTTGAGAAAATAAAATAAGAATGCATAACAAAAGATAAGATAATATATTGTTTTAATCAAAAGTAGTTTTGAATAATTAGGGATAAATTTTATCAACAATTATTGAGCCATATATAAACTTATATTGATTAAAAATAAAAAATAAGTAAATAAAAAAAACAAATAAACAAAAATCTAGTACATATACATTTTTTATTAATGCTAAGAACAAATTTTCTTTTAAAAATTTAACTGAATTATTATTATGAATTTTTTAAATAAAAATTCAATAAATTTTTGTTGACTCCAAGCTTAATCATCATCTTCTTCATCATCATCATCATCATCATCTTCTTCTTCTTCTTCTTCATCATCATCATCATCGTCTTCATCATCTTCATCTTCTTCATCTTGTGCTCGTAATTTAGCATATTTTTCAGCACTTTTTTTCAAATAAGTACCATAATTAACTGTATGAGCACTTAATCCCAAAAAACCAGATTCTTCAGTTGTACCACGATGATGAAAACCAATACCACCAAGTGGTGTTTCTGGTGTACAACCTATAGTTTGTGCATCAAAAAATGGAAGTACTGATTGTCCAGCATCTTCCCATATATCACTCATAGAAGGTACTACATATTGATTTGTTTCTGAATCAAGTACTGTATTATCTTTTGATATAGTTGGTAGAATCAATTTATATTCCAATGGTACACTATTGTTAAAATATATAAAATATTTTATTTAATATTAAATTATATCTAATATATATATACATATAAAATATATATAATAAAACTTACTCATGAATATTAGTAGGATCAGGTTTTGTCCATTTCTCAGTACATTGTATTAATTTACCAGTTACAGAATCATATTCCATAGATTCAGCTTGTACTTGAATACGTTTTTTTTTTTCACCTTCTTTTAATTCAAGCATTGCAAATCTAACTCCTAAAATTTAATAGTATATACATATAAATATATATTTATAAATTAAATTAAATTAAATTAAATTTACCAGTAAGAACTCGTCCATATGGAATTGATACTTCATCAAAATTAAATGCATTATCAGACCAATGCCATGAAACAAAATCAACATCTTCACGTAAATTCTGTTCTCCTTCATATCTACGACTATTACGAACATCTTCTTTCATAGTTGGTAAATTTACCCAATTTTCAATTATTTTTGTTGCAGTTTTATTTTTTTTATTCTTTTTATTCTTTTTTTTTTTTTTAATTTTTGGTGGTTCTATATGATAATTGTCAATTATTTTACCCTGTTTAACTTGTATATGAAGCATTTGTTCATGTACTTGCATTCTCATACCAGTTATAACCCTATATATTTAAATATTAAAAAAAAAAAAAAGTATTAAGTATATCAAATAAATAAAATAATAATTTTATAAAATTAATACGTAACATATTATTCCATGTATCACTACGTGATGGTAATAAACTAACTGCATTAACAGCATATGGAGCTTTCCAAGTATCATCATCACATGTACACAAACAATATGGACATAAACGTTCGCTATAATAAATATTTATATGAAATTTTATTTAATTATATCTATAGATATATTCATTTTTAATTGGAATATATAATATTCTATTTGTTTTTTGTTTTTTTTTTTTAATTTTTCAACTTACTTATTCAAACCCTCATACCAAAAATCATAAACTGAAAAAATTTTTTTTTTTAATTATAAATTGAAAATTTTTTAGTTAAAAAAATAAAAAATTATATTTATATTTTTATGCAAATGAACCTTCACAATCCTTAGTCCATTGTCCATATCGACTTCCTGTTCTTCTATCTGTTACGTATTTATAACGTCTAGTGGTATAATTTTTCTAAAAAATTAAATCATTAATATAGTAATTTTATTCATTTTTTTTTTTTTCCAATTATTGATTCATAATGATAAAATTTTAAAAATAATTTTACATCCATGCAATAATCAACATCTTGAAGCATTCTGCAACCATGAATTCTACCAGCACAATTTAAATTTGTTGTACATCTATTTATATCTTGGGGTCTTTGATCAGCTGTCAATGGAGTTTTTACTGCATGATCCCAATTAAAACCAATTTTTCCTGGTCTTGCATAACATGTTTCACGATAATTTGTCATATCTATATCACAGCTGGAGCTACATGCCCGTAGACCATATTCTGAATAAACAACTAATTGATAAAGTCCTGAAAACTCTGTAAATGTTACATCTGAAAAATAATTAAATTAAAATAAAAAGTAAATAAATAATATAAATATATATATAATTAATTATTTATTTATGTATTTATTTATTTACCACGTTTATGATTTTCTGCTAAATCACAAGTTCTAAAATAAGGTAAAAGTTGTGGTATTGCTTCACTAAATGCCAAATTATAAAGATAAATTCTATTTAATATATCATCAACGACTATTTTAATTTCTTGATCAGCTTTTTCATCTATAAAAAATATAAAATATTAAATTTTTTTTTTTTTTTTTTTAAATATATTTTTTAAAATTAAAATTAAATTTTTACCTGGATAAATTAATTCATTAACAGCATAACCATATGCCAATGCTGTATATCCAACCATTTCAGTTGAAATAAGTGTTAAATAAAATTGATAAAGAAATTGTTGAGGTGAATTTTTTTTATCACATCTTTTTATTGTTTTTCTTGGATTCTTTATTAAAAAAAAAACATAATAATAATAATAATAATAATGATAATAATAATAATAATAATAATAAGATATATGTATATATATATATATATACTTACATTTTCTAATTTAACCATAAGTTGTAAAAGATCATTATCAAGCTCTTCATCTCCTCCTTCACTTGGTAAAGTTGTTTTAGCTATGCTCCTCAAATTACTTTCAATTTCATCACGTACATATTTATTTATAATAAATTTAGCTTTTACCATTGTTATTTTTTTACTTCCTAATTTTTTAACTTCATTGTAACCTTCTTTAACTGATTTAATTGCTTTTGATATATCTTTAAGTTCAAAATTTTTTGTATTTTTATCTGGTAATTCTTTAATATCATCTTGAATTTCTTCCATTTTATCCATTAAACGATTTTCCATAACTTCTACTTGTGCTGATAATTCATCAACTTTATCAAGTAAAGCTTCAAGCATTGATGATGTTTTATCACCAAATAATGTTGCTTGATATTTTGGTTTTTTTCCAGTATTTGCTTCTTCAATTCCTTCATCAATTCTTGTCCATATATTCATAAATAATGTATAAATTTCTTCAAGATCACCAAGTCCAGTAGCTGATACTTTATTATTTATCAAATTTATAGAAACTAAAATAAATATTATTAATATGAATTTCATGATGATGATGATGATGATGATGATGATAAAAAAAAAAGAAAAATAAATCTGTTGTTAATTATATTATGTATTTAATATAATAGTTGTGAGCACTAAATTATTGATGAGACAATGAAATTTTGGAAACAAAAACACTTCTATTTCTATGAAAAATTGTTATCGTTATATAATTGCTCATAAATAAACTTGTAAACAATGATAAAATAAAGTATTTAAAAGTAAAAATTCAAATAATTATCAAAGAAATAATTATTTACTGATAATTTGTATAAAAAAAATATATGAAAATTATCTATTTTTTAATTTTATGAAGTTTATTAAAAAAAAAAAACAAATATTATTATTATTATTATTATAAATTTTAATAAATGTTTTTTATACAAGTAACCTTGTGATATTTGATAATAATAAATAATTTTAAAAAATATTTTATTTTATCTATCATGTGCAAATAAATAATATGAAGGTCATCATTAATGCATATAAAATATTCAAAAAAAAAATGCAATTAAATAATCAAATAACATTTCTAAAATTTGACACTTTTTTTTTATTTTTATTCATTATAATTTGTGTTCGAAATATTTCATACATTTTTACATTTAAAATAAAAAATAAACAAAAAAAAAAAGATTCAACAATTTTGTTTTTTTTTTTTTTTTTTTTATAAATAATAGAGAAATTTTTTTAATTTTACGTGAGTTAATGCAATTATAGAAGTGAACTGTAGTTTTTTAATTTTTTTATAATCATTATTTTTTTTCATATTACTTGTATATGATGGTAAATTTATATATTGCTTTAGCAATTAATATACAATAGATATTTTACTTATTTATTTATTAATTTTTTTTGTGGCACATATTGATATTAAGGTGCATACATGGTTCTGTTTTTTTTTTTTTAAATTTTTTTCTACAAACGTGTAATTTTACACGTTATGTGTAATTAAATATTTTTTTCTGTAGGTTTTTTTTTATTTTTAAAATAATACCCGTTATAATTTTTACGATAGTACTTATCTTTATGTAATATGAAGGTCATTGTACATTTTTAATAATAATTTTTATATAAATAAAACAAAATCAACAATTTAGCTGTATTTTATTTTTTATATTTTTTTTCGAAATAATTTTTGATCTTTCTTACGTTTATTTTTTATTTTATTTTGTTTTTTTTTTTTCTTTTTTATTAAAATACACACTCATCTTGGTTATAAGATAATTTAGACAACTTTAATTTAATTAAATTGACTAAATTATTTTATATGCAATTTATTTAACTTGTCTTTAATATATGAATTTTTTTTTTTTTGTTTTTTTTTTTTTCATCATTTATTTACAATTATACTCATGATTTTTTTTTTTGCTATATTAATCGATATATGTATATATATATATATATTTTTCGAATATGATATTTTGGTTTTTACATGGTTTTTTTTTTTTTTTTTCAAATTTTTTTAATTTAATTTTTTTTTTGTTTTTTTGTTTTTTTCGTATAAAAAATGAGGTTCGAAAATTCATTTCTCTTTTCACTTTCATTTCAATGCAATCTAAAACCAACATCAATATGAGATTTACAGTCTTTCATTTATCATTTTAATCTCAATTACTTTTTTTTTAAACGTTTTGTGCATGATAAATAAATTAGACTATTTTGTCCAATAAAATCGAAACGAAAATAAAAGAGTATATATTTATAATTTTATTGAAAATTGAAGCAATAAAAATGATAATATATATATATATATATATTTTTTTTCTTATTTACTTTGGGAGAGTTCAATCAATTTTACACACCCACTTATACATACATACATGATTTTACATTTATAATTGAATTTTAATATTGACAAAGTTATTGATAAAATAAAAAAAAAAAAAAATAACAAATATTATTTTTAAATCACAATTGAAATACTGAATTAAATAAGATAAAATTATTTTTGTTAATAATAATAATAATAAATATATTTATAGAAATAATTTAATAATTAGTAAATAAAAAAAAAACAATTAACGAAATAAAATTCTATTTTTGACCATTATAATAAATATATACATTAATTTTTTTTTTAAATCTAATAAATTAATTGAATATTTATTTATTTATTATTTTTTTTATTAATGAATTTAATTTTTGACTAATAGATTGGCAGTTTTGAACAATATATCGAAATGTTCAGTAATTATAATTATAATTATATTTTAACTGTACAAATTTTTCAATAAAATCCCAACATAAATTAATTTTTATTTTTTAACTATGCAAGGGCAGTTTATTTTATTTATTTTTGTTTGTTTTCTAATTTAAAATTAAAAAAAAAATTCATCCATCAATTTTAAATGATAAAATATATTATATAATATCTTAAAATTCAATTATTATTTTTTTTTATATATATTTGTAATATTATTATATATTGTATAGAAACGAGCGTAAATTTCAGGGCCAAACGGTTCATCATCACGCTCGATTGGTAACCGTGGCCCCGGATGTCATACAGTTGTTTCTTCTCTTTTAAAATTTATATTTTGGGAAGCACAAAAGTCACGTGTAAATGGTATGCAATTAATAAGTTTACATACTTCACACTCATAACCTGGCATACTATAAAATAATATTAATAATATACTAAATAAACTAAATATTAATACAAGACATATCCATATTAATAATATTTTACGTCGTCTATCATATGGACCAAATGTTATAAATGGCATCATTGCATATGATGCTAAAAAACCAAATATAAAACCAAATATATGAGCATAATTATCAACCCAAGGTAATACACCTAATATTATAAAACATATTAATATTATTATTAATTTTGAAAGAGCACGATGTGGATATTTTAACATTGGCCATGAATTTAATACTTCAACAACAAGTGTTGCAAATAATGCAAAATGTGCGCCAGCTGGACCAACCTTGAATGTTAAAATAATTAAATTATTAATTATTTATTAATTTATATATTTATATAAATTAATATATTATTATTATTATTATTATTATTATTATTATTATTATTATTACCTCAGCTCTGTATGGAATAAATATTGCACTTGCTAAATTACCAGCTAATGCTCCAGTAAAATAGATAAATGATATTCTTATTGAACCAGTCAATTTTTCAAGATCTTTCATCAAGTAATATTGAACTAGTAATGTAATTATTAGATGAAGAATCCTAAATTAAAATAAACAAAATAAAATATATATATTACTCAGTTTAGATTAAATTAGATTAGATTCTTTTTTTTATTTTTATTTTATTGAGTATTATATAGATGACTTGTATTGTTAAAAAAAAAAAAAAAAAAATAGAAAAAACACTGACTGATCTAAATTTTTCCGTTGCATAAAAGAAAATTGTTGACCTACATTATTCACTTGATTGAATAAGTTTTTTTTTTTTTTTTATAATCTTTAAATTTACTATAAAAAAAAAAAAAAAAAAATCATCGAATTTTTTTCCATATAATATATACTTATTTTCTTTTCAATAAATAAATTCAACATTTAATTTTTCATTAAAAAAAAAAACAAAAATCAATCACTGTTGCTTCGAGTAAAAATATTATAGAATTAATTAAAAATAAAACTTACCCAGCATGAAGAAATGTTGTTGTAAATAATCTGTAAAATTGATCAGGCCATTCAGGATGAAAAAATGGCATCATACCACAAACATCATGTAAACACTCAACTTGTGAACATAATGATGCTTCTTCATGAAAATAACCATGTACAAAATCACAATATTCTTTTGTTGTTATTCTACACATACCATGTATTCCAATACAACAAGGATGTCCAATAACTTCACAAACCATATGCTCAGCCATTTTATCTTTATAACGACCAATTGGATAATCATCATTACTACCTTGTTGTTGTTGTTGTTGTTGTTGTTGTTGTTGTTGTTGTTGTTGTTGTTCAAAATTACTTCTAAATCTTTCACTAAATGGATTTATTTTACGACATATTGGCCATTTTGTAATATCATCTGGCCATTCATATGGTGCAACACTTGCTGGTGCATCACAAAATTTTGGATCAAGACCACATACTGATCCACTTATTCTACCACCAGGTCCATTATCACCAGGACCCCATTTTTTCCATGTTGATATTGTATTCTGTAAATTTTTATATTAATATAATATTAATAATAATTATCATAAATAATTTTCATATAAATATAGGTAATTAATTATTTAATTATTATCTAGTATTAATTTATTACCGCAACAGTTGATCTCATTCCCCGGATCAGTTGGTTTGCATTATACAAATTATTTAATATTATAAAAAGCTTATCTCAATCATTAAAATTATACATATATATATAATATTATTGATTTATTAAAATTATTTAAATACTTACTGAACAATCAGCTTTACTTGATTGTACACAACCAGAATCGTCATTTCTAATACAACATGCTGTATCACGTTCTCTTTCTCTCCAAACATCAATTTCTTTAAGTATTTTTGTATCACGTCTCATACATGGTGCAAATTTTGCACCTAAATGAATTAAATCAGCAGCTCTTGGACCAATCCAAAAATTTGCTGGTTCTTGATAATCAACTTGTTGAAGTGAAAGACTTGTTACAAGTACTAAACCAGAACGATGATTAAGATCAATTCCAATTGGACCAAATCCATAACATACAATTGAAATAATTAATACAAGTACTTGTACTGTTGTTATCCAATATGTAAAATATGGTCTGTGATCTTCAATATGATCGAGTTGTTTTTTAATATTTGGTTTTTGTGCAACACTTTTACGAAATGAACGTCCAAAATAACGTCCAACAATACCCATTCCATATTGTCGTCTATTACTATTATCAAATATTCTATCAATTGTATTTGATGCAATACGTGTACCACCAATTATTTCACGTCTCATATTAATACCATCAGATTGTTGTCGTACTGGTTTTACTGATGTTTCAACATCAGTCTCATATTCATGTCTTTGTCTACGCCAATTTGTTGTTCTATTGGATGTATCATGGTCCCTTGCTATGTGTCGTACTCTACGAGGTGGTTGTGTTATTTGTCTATCATCTTTATGTTTGGCAAAACTTATATGTATATCACTGGCATCAGTATGATCACTTGTATGACAATCATTTGTACCAATATTTTCTAAATTTGATATTTTAACATCATCAATTTTACCATCAGCAACTGTTCTTTCATTAATAGATATATGATGATCAGTTGTATTATTTGATGCAAGTAAAGTTGGTGATGATGAACAGGCTTCTTGTGGTTTACGAAAAAATAATTCTTCTTCATTATTATCATTATCATCATCATCATCATCATCATCATTATTATCACCATTTGTTTGTTCATCAACATTATTAATATTTGCATTACAAGCTGTATTATTTTTTGTAATTGTATCAACTCTAACTCTTGGTGGAAAACTACGAGATTTATGTTGATTATTTTGTTCTTCTGGTAAACGATTTCTTGTTATTGTATCAACAACATAATGAATACCAGATAATGTCATTCTAACAACAGATTCTTTTTTATCAGTTGGTTGTTGTAATCTTCTTAATATCACATTATCTTGTTCACTTGAATCTGGTACATCTTTTGTTATATCTGGATCTGTTGTTTTATGTTCATTTAATAAAGTACCATATTTTCTTGATGCCATACGACGACGACGATCAAGCCATCTTTGTTTTTCAATATTTTCTGTTTCTTCATTAACACCAAAAAATGTTGCAGTTTCTTTTTTTATATAACTAAAAATTATTAATATAATTATTAATTTTATATTTATTATATAAATATTAAATGAATTGGATAAATAAATTTATAAATAAATAAATAAACTTACTTTTTAATAGCTTCAGTACGACTTAAATTTCTTTCTAAATTTGGTCTTTGTCCAATATTTATTGCACTATTATTAATATTTGTAGAATTTGTTGCTAATTTAGTTGGTATGGGTCTTGCTCCAGCTGGTGCTGACATACTTCGTGTTATTGTTGATCCAGATGTATTTAAATCCATTGTTGAACCACTTATTGATGGTGCTGATGGTGATATTGGTGGTACAATTAATGTTGATTTATCTGGTACTATATTACCACTTCTATTACTAACTGTATACATATTTAAACTCTGATGACTACATTCACCATCAGTACCTGTTGATATTGTTGATGTACCAGTTGTTGTTGAGCTTGGTGATTGTTGCCTTTAATTAAAAATTAAAAAATAAACTCATCAATAAAATACTAATATACCTATATAATATTGATTTTTTTTTTTTTTTTTTTTCAATCTATATAAATATGAATTTTTAATTAAAATTTTTATATTAAAATACTTGAATTATTAAATAAATATTATCAAAGAATTTTTTATTCAAATATTAAATTAAATAATAATAATAATAATAATTTTATATATATTTCTATGAAATATTTGTCATTATTAATTTGTTTTATTTCAATTTTAATACTAATTGATTTTAAAAATTGATTAATTTTTTTTTTTTTTTCTGATTTATTAAAATGTTTGTTTTTAAAAAAAAAAAAAAAAGTAGGTCAAAATAGGTAAAAAAATAAATGTGAAATACTATATTTATTACTATTATTATTATTTATAGGATATTGTTTACGTTGTATTGCATACAATTTACATTTTATACAAATGAAATGTTTATATACTCTGTTGTATTCTAAAGAAATTGATTCTTTATTTCTTTTTTTCTGTTATTTTTTTCATAAACTTGAATATAAACCTAACCTTTTATTAATTTATACGTACAATATAAATATTAAAACTCACTAATGTCAATTATTATTTATCATATATATCTCTATTTGAATTAATAAATTAATAATACACAACACAAACAACAAAGTTGAACAAAGAAAGTTACATAGTGTGTATATGATGGATTGAATGAACAAGGTATTTATTATTTATAAAAATTGACAATTAAAAAATAATAGATTTTATAATACAATAAGTTAATTGTATTTATATTAATATTATTCTTTTTATTATAAAATTATTTATAAAAATATAGTAATCACTCACTTCTCTTGATCCATTATTATTATTATTTACTCGTATTGACAATAATTGATAAAGATCAATTTGTAAATTATAGGTATCATTTATTGATTATACTATAGGATATCTTTAACTATTATTATTATTATTATTATTTATTTTTTGATAACAAGTACACTTTAAATTTGTTTGTTTTATTTAAATTAAAAATATCATTTTAATAATTGATCAGATGATGACAATGCAATATCTAGAGAGTGTGTGTCATTAAGTTGAAATTTCGAATGTATTTATCTCTCAACTCAATGTTACCGTTACAGACATTGACATGAAAATTATATTCGCGTGAGGTAAACACCACAATACAGACATGACTCATTGTTCAGGGAACAAAAAAAGAAAAAAACATCAACAAACTAAGATATGATATTTATAAAGTCTATATGCAATGACTGATGATAATTAATAAGTATTGTATCAATACAAGTATTTTAATTCAAAAAAAAAATATTCAAATGATATTAAAGTATATTAATTTGAATAAAAAAAAAAAAAATTACTTACCATGATGATGGTGCTGATTGATTTAGGGGAATTGATGGTAATGCTCCAGGTGGTAATGATCTTCTAACAGAACAACAACATCTTTGTCCATTTGTTAATTCTGTACAGCATGAATGATTATTATTACGTCCTAAATTTGTTGATGTACAATAATCAATACCATTTGTTCTTATTTTTGATCTTAATAATGGTGATGTTGAAAATTCACGTTGTGCTGATGTTGAACTACTTGAACTACTTGAACCAGGACTACCACCAATTCTACCAGGTGATGTATATGGATAACCACGAAATGCACGATAATGTGATTGATGAAATGCATATGTTGGTGGTGGTGGTAATCTATAATGATGATGAAATCCAAGATCACGTCTTATATATGGATCATTTGTATCACCAGTTGTTGAAGGCACATAACGATCAGTTGGTGTATGAGCAACTGGTGGTAAATAACGATCATTATATCTATCTGAATAATAAACATCTGGTGATGGTTGTGGTACATAACGTTCGACAGGTGTATGTGCATTTGGTGGTACATATGTATTATTTGTTGATATTAATGATGTTATATTATTATAACTTCTTGTATCATTATTATTTATTGGTGATGATAACATTGTTGATGATGATGATGTTAATCTACCTGATTGAAATGTATCTTTTGGTTTTGGTAATGATAAATATTTATCAGTTATATTACGACCTGGTGAATAACGCTCAGATGTACCATACACACGTTGTTGTTGTTGTTGTTGTTGTTGTTCATGTTCATTACATTGATATCTATTATTTACATTTGATGATGATGATAATACATTTCCATAACGTTCAAAACCATAGTTACGTTCTTGATTTGTTAATTGATAACGTTCATAATTTGATTTTGTTGCTTGTATAAATTTATCATTTTTTATTAAATTTTGTGATTGATAATTATGATGATTATTATCATGAATTGGTGATTGTTTATGATATCTATCATTTGTTGTTAATACAGGACTTGATGTTGAATTATTATGATAACGGTTATGTTCCAATGATGATGGTGATGATGATATATATAGTCTTTCAGTTGATGATACATCTGTATATTTTAATATATCAGATGTTAAACGATGATTATCATGTGTTGATATTGTTGATGTTGATGCTTCTGTTGATGTTGAACCTGTTGTTGTTGCTAATGCTGTTGTTGTTGTTGTTGTTGTTGTTGATGATGATGATGTTATTACTGTTGCTGGTGATGAATTTGTAAAATATGAATGATCATTGTATCTATCATTTGTTCTTGATGATTGTGTATAACGATGATGTGATATATCATTAAATTGTTCACTAGTATGCCTTGATTGATTTGATGTATCTTGAATACCCGAAAATCTACATAAAAAATCACTAACAATTGGACTTGATGTTTTACATCTTTCAATTCTTTCATTTATTTTTTGATTGTCATTATCACGATCTGTTGATGAATAACGTCGTGATGACGATGATGATGATAATGATGACGTTGTTGTTGTTGCTGTTGTTGTTGATGTTGATGATGTAGTTGTTGTTGTTGTTGTTACATTACCAAGTATTCTTTCGGTTGATGAATAATGCATATTTGTATCATCATTATTAATTGAATTTGTTATTAATGAATAACGATCTTGATAATTTGATAATTGTAGTTCTTGTCTTTGATAACGTTCATGTTTTGGTGAATTAATTGTATATCTATCTGTTGATATTTTATTTGTAAATCTATCTGTTACTGATGATGCTGAATGCATTGGTGACGATGATGATGATATAAGACGTTCTGTTGACATTGTATTTCTATCATTATCTTTTGTAATATTATGATTATCACGTTGATGTGATGTTATAATTAATGGTGATCCAGTATCAAGTAAACGTTCATTTGATAAACAATAACGATGTTGATGATCACGATTATCATGTATTATATTTTGTGTATTATTACCTAATAATCTTTCAGCTGATGAAAAACGATTTTTAATTGATGATGAATCATGATCATTAATATAATGATCACGATTTAATGGTGATCCAGGTGGTATCATCACACAATCATCTGATGGATATCTACATAAATTATGATTTTTTAAATTTTGTTTATCACTTGTTGTTGGTGATAATGGTGGTGGTGGTACAAAATGATCATTTGTTGGTGCTGGTGATGGTGGTGATGGAAAATTATCAGATGAAAATGGTTTTATTGATGCTGATAATGTTAAAATATCAGAATTTGCATATTCATTTGTTATTTTTGTTTTTGATTGATAATTATCATTTGATGAAAATGATAATCTTTGATCTGTTGTTGGTATTGTATATCCCATGGCTGTATTTTGTTGTTGTTGTTGTTGTTGTTGTTGTTTTGAAAATTGTGAAAGACCTAAATTATCATTTGTAAATGATGATGGATGATTATATTTATCATTATTTTGTGCCATTTCTAATCGTTCACAATACGATGGTATTGATCTTGATTGATCAATATATTGTTGTTTATCTTCTTGTTTATCGTATTTATTAATTTTATATCTATTAACATAATCACATGTTTGATTTGTTGAATTTTTATCATTACTAATATTATTAATATTTGTTGATGATGCTGTATTACTTTCTGACTGTCGTTGTTGTTGTTGTTGTTGTTGTTGTTGTTGTTGTTGTTGTTGTTGTTGTTGTTGTTGTTGTAATTTATTATGATAAGAATCTGGAGAATTTCTAGTGTTTGTACAATTTGTAACCATACTTGGATTATTTGTTTTAACAATTTGTAATCCGGTATTTGTGATAATATTTCCGGATGTTGACAACGTCGTTGTTGATAATTCAAATTTTTTATTAGGGTGCTGGTGTAATAAAAGACGTTCACGTTGGCCATAATCATCGTCTACCGGCATCCTGATGGCCCGTGGCCCGATGTCAGGACATCTGAAAATTATTTTTAAATAAGTAATCAGTTAATTACAAAAAATTCAGATTTTTTTATTTTAACAGGTAAATTAAGTACTTCAAGTATTATAAAAGCTTAATTTATTTGAGAATATATATAAAAATCCTTTAATCGACTAATTATTTATTCATAAAAGTAAAAATTCACTGGCTTCCGGATTATTGTCGTATGGGGACTTTACCTCTTTACTATGTTAACTTTGCATTTTAATTTTTATTTTATTTTATTTTTTTATCTTCTGAAAGCTCGAAAAGCTGGAATACCTAAAGGTTAACTATCCGGAAACCATATATATATATATATGGTAAATTTCACAACTAAAATTAACTATATATATAAAACTTTTGATAGTTGAAAATTAAAAAAAAACAATTAAAATTAAATTAAAAAAAAAATATAATTATACTCACAATTATATTGATATAATAATCAACAACGAATCATTTTAATTTTAATTAAATTAATAAAAATATTTATTAAAATACAATTGTTTTTATATGTAACAAAACATTGCACTGATATCCAATATTTCACTAATAAACATAAACACTTTTTATTAATTATTTATAATCACTTTTAATTTGTTATTTTTTTTTTTTTTAAGAAAAATCCATTATTGTTATCTTTCTTTCACTAAAATTATATAAACCTCTAAACATAGTAACAGAATCATTAATATTAAAAAAAATAAAATAAATAAATAAATTATTAATAGTAATAATAATTTAAATAAATATTTTATTTATCGAAATCGAAACACAAATATATATTTGAATTTTTAAAATCAATCAAACTAATAAATATATAAACATTAGAAATTTTTAATGAATCAAAACAAATATAAAAATTATTTAATTAATTAATTACATTATAAAATGAGTAATAATTAATGAAATAATAATTAAAAAAAAGCTCGATGAATAACCTTCTTGATACAACCAAAATGGTGACCAAATATATACTCTATTTTTTTTTTTTTTAATTTTTTTCTATGTCGCTTCGTATATACATCTACTCCACTGTAAATTTCTAGCAACTCGTACACAGTGTTTCTATGTCGCATTAATTTAAAATAATAACAAAATATTATTATTTTATAAAACTTTTAAAATTAAAATATTATCAAGATAATAAAAAATATAATACCAAAAACTACATTATTTTCATTAATATCTTTTAATAGAAAAAAAAAAAAAAAATCGAAATTTATAACAACGAATAATAATTCAAGTTAAATGATAATACATATAACAAAAACAGATAGAAAATTAGTAAGTAAAAAATGAAAAAAAAAAAAAATTGATAAATCTATGATATAGGGGATGATGCATCCCCTTCTGTCTGATAGATGCATAAAAAATAAAAATAAAAATAAAATAATGTTGAGCAAATGACCCTAGCAACACATATATATTTTGAATAAAAATAATAAAAATATTATAAAATAAATGTTAAAAAAAATATATAAAAAAATATTTAGTAGGACATCTATTGTTCATATTTATCTGTCTAAACACTCATAACAATTGTACATAGTTATAAAAAGAAAATTCCACCTGACGTCAATAACGTCACGACCTTTGCACTAGTTCACGTATATATCTACTGGTAATATCACATTAACCCATGTTATTTAAAAAAAAACACACACAACATAGAAAAAATAAAAAATAAAATAATTATTATTATTTTATATTTATTTTACCCCTTTCTTTTTTTTTTTTTTTTATTCAATAATCAACAGAGAAAAAAACTTATA
>WSYQ01001075.1:0-46032 GCA_011426435.1 Lysiphlebus fabarum
ATTAATTATTTAATTATTATCTAGTATTAATTTATTACCGCAACAGTTGATCTCATTCCCCGGATCAGTTGGTTTGCATTATACAAATTATTTAATATTATAAAAAGCTTATCTCAATCATTAAAATTATACATATATATATAATATTATTGATTTATTAAAATTATTTAAATACTTACTGAACAATCAGCTTTACTTGATTGTACACAACCAGAATCGTCATTTCTAATACAACATGCTGTATCACGTTCTCTTTCTCTCCAAACATCAATTTCTTTAAGTATTTTTGTATCACGTCTCATACATGGTGCAAATTTTGCACCTAAATGAATTAAATCAGCAGCTCTTGGACCAATCCAAAAATTTGCTGGTTCTTGATAATCAACTTGTTGAAGTGAAAGACTTGTTACAAGTACTAAACCAGAACGATGATTAAGATCAATTCCAATTGGACCAAATCCATAACATACAATTGAAATAATTAATACAAGTACTTGTACTGTTGTTATCCAATATGTAAAATATGGTCTGTGATCTTCAATATGATCGAGTTGTTTTTTAATATTTGGTTTTTGTGCAACACTTTTACGAAATGAACGTCCAAAATAACGTCCAACAATACCCATTCCATATTGTCGTCTATTACTATTATCAAATATTCTATCAATTGTATTTGATGCAATACGTGTACCACCAATTATTTCACGTCTCATATTAATACCATCAGATTGTTGTCGTACTGGTTTTACTGATGTTTCAACATCAGTCTCATATTCATGTCTTTGTCTACGCCAATTTGTTGTTCTATTGGATGTATCATGGTCCCTTGCTATGTGTCGTACTCTACGAGGTGGTTGTGTTATTTGTCTATCATCTTTATGTTTGGCAAAACTTATATGTATATCACTGGCATCAGTATGATCACTTGTATGACAATCATTTGTACCAATATTTTCTAAATTTGATATTTTAACATCATCAATTTTACCATCAGCAACTGTTCTTTCATTAATAGATATATGATGATCAGTTGTATTATTTGATGCAAGTAAAGTTGGTGATGATGAACAGGCTTCTTGTGGTTTACGAAAAAATAATTCTTCTTCATTATTATCATTATCATCATCATCATCATCATCATCATTATTATCACCATTTGTTTGTTCATCAACATTATTAATATTTGCATTACAAGCTGTATTATTTTTTGTAATTGTATCAACTCTAACTCTTGGTGGAAAACTACGAGATTTATGTTGATTATTTTGTTCTTCTGGTAAACGATTTCTTGTTATTGTATCAACAACATAATGAATACCAGATAATGTCATTCTAACAACAGATTCTTTTTTATCAGTTGGTTGTTGTAATCTTCTTAATATCACATTATCTTGTTCACTTGAATCTGGTACATCTTTTGTTATATCTGGATCTGTTGTTTTATGTTCATTTAATAAAGTACCATATTTTCTTGATGCCATACGACGACGACGATCAAGCCATCTTTGTTTTTCAATATTTTCTGTTTCTTCATTAACACCAAAAAATGTTGCAGTTTCTTTTTTTATATAACTAAAAATTATTAATATAATTATTAATTTTATATTTATTATATAAATATTAAATGAATTGGATAAATAAATTTATAAATAAATAAATAAACTTACTTTTTAATAGCTTCAGTACGACTTAAATTTCTTTCTAAATTTGGTCTTTGTCCAATATTTATTGCACTATTATTAATATTTGTAGAATTTGTTGCTAATTTAGTTGGTATGGGTCTTGCTCCAGCTGGTGCTGACATACTTCGTGTTATTGTTGATCCAGATGTATTTAAATCCATTGTTGAACCACTTATTGATGGTGCTGATGGTGATATTGGTGGTACAATTAATGTTGATTTATCTGGTACTATATTACCACTTCTATTACTAACTGTATACATATTTAAACTCTGATGACTACATTCACCATCAGTACCTGTTGATATTGTTGATGTACCAGTTGTTGTTGAGCTTGGTGATTGTTGCCTTTAATTAAAAATTAAAAAATAAACTCATCAATAAAATACTAATATACCTATATAATATTGATTTTTTTTTTTTTTTTTTCAATCTATATAAATAT
Source organism: Lysiphlebus fabarum (assembly GCA_011426435.1). Taxonomy (NCBI): domain Eukaryota; kingdom Metazoa; phylum Arthropoda; class Insecta; order Hymenoptera; family Braconidae; genus Lysiphlebus; species Lysiphlebus fabarum. The sequence continues at coordinate 2,128 of WSYQ01001075.1, forward strand.
GAATTTTTAATTAAAATTTTTATATTAAAATACTTGAATTATTAAATAAATATTATCAAAGAATTTTTTATTCAAATATTAAATTAAATAATAATAATAATAATAATTTTATATATATTTCTATGAAATATTTGTCATTATTAATTTGTTTTATTTCAATTTTAATACTAATTGATTTTAAAAATTGATTAATTTTTTTTTTTTTTTCTGATTTATTAAAATGTTTGTCAAAATAGGTAAAAAAATAAATGTGAAATATTATATTTATTACTATTATTATTATTTATAGAATATTGTTTACGTTGTATTGCATACAATTTACATTTTATACAAATGAAATGTTTATATACTCTGTTGTATTCTAAAGAAATTGATTCTTTATTTCTTTTTTTCTGTTATTTTTTTCATAAACTTGAATATAAACCTAACCTTTTATTAATTTATACGTACAATATAAATATTAAAACTCACTAATGTCAATTATTATTTATCATATATATCTCTATTTGAATTAATAAATTAATAATACACAACACAAACAACAAAGTTGAACAAAGAAAGTTACATAGTGTGTATATGATGGATTGAATGAACAAGGTATTTATTATTTATAAAAATTGACAATTAAAAAATAATAGATTTTATAATACAATAAGTTAATTGTATTTATATTAATATTATTCTTTTTATTATAAAATTATTTATAAAAATATAGTAATCACTCACTTCTCTTGATCCATTATTATTATTATTTACTCGTATTGACAATAATTGATAAAGATCAATTTGTAAATTATAGGTATCATTTATTGATTATACTATAGGATATCTTTAACTATTATTATTATTATTATTATTTATTTTTTGATAACAAGTACACTTTAAATTTGTTTGTTTTATTTAAATTAAAAATATCATTTTAATAATTGATCAGATGATGACAATGCAATATCTAGAGAGTGTGTGTCATTAAGTTGAAATTTCGAATGTATTTATCTCTCAACTCAATGTTACCGTTACAGACATTGACATGAAAATTATATTCGCGTGAGGTAAACACCACAATACAGACATGACTCATTGTTCAGGGAACAAAAAAAGAAAAAAACATCAACAAACTAAGATATGATATTTATAAAGTCTATATGCAATGACTGATGATAATTAATAAGTATTGTATCAATACAAGTATTTTAATTCAAAAAAAAAATATTCAAATGATATTAAAGTATATTAATTTGAATAAAAAAAAAAAAAATTACTTACCATGATGATGGTGCTGATTGATTTAGGGGAATTGATGGTAATGCTCCAGGTGGTAATGATCTTCTAACAGAACAACAACATCTTTGTCCATTTGTTAATTCTGTACAGCATGAATGATTATTATTACGTCCTAAATTTGTTGATGTACAATAATCAATACCATTTGTTCTTATTTTTGATCTTAATAATGGTGATGTTGAAAATTCACGTTGTGCTGATGTTGAACTACTTGAACTACTTGAACCAGGACTACCACCAATTCTACCAGGTGATGTATATGGATAACCACGAAATGCACGATAATGTGATTGATGAAATGCATATGTTGGTGGTGGTGGTAATCTATAATGATGATGAAATCCAAGATCACGTCTTATATATGGATCATTTGTATCACCAGTTGTTGAAGGCACATAACGATCAGTTGGTGTATGAGCAACTGGTGGTAAATAACGATCATTATATCTATCTGAATAATAAACATCTGGTGATGGTTGTGGTACATAACGTTCGACAGGTGTATGTGCATTTGGTGGTACATATGTATTATTTGTTGATATTAATGATGTTATATTATTATAACTTCTTGTATCATTATTATTTATTGGTGATGATAACATTGTTGATGATGATGATGTTAATCTACCTGATTGAAATGTATCTTTTGGTTTTGGTAATGATAAATATTTATCAGTTATATTACGACCTGGTGAATAACGCTCAGATGTACCATACACACGTTGTTGTTGTTGTTGTTGTTGTTGTTCATGTTCATTACATTGATATCTATTATTTACATTTGATGATGATGATAATACATTTCCATAACGTTCAAAACCATAGTTACGTTCTTGATTTGTTAATTGATAACGTTCATAATTTGATTTTGTTGCTTGTATAAATTTATCATTTTTTATTAAATTTTGTGATTGATAATTATGATGATTATTATCATGAATTGGTGATTGTTTATGATATCTATCATTTGTTGTTAATACAGGACTTGATGTTGAATTATTATGATAACGGTTATGTTCCAATGATGATGGTGATGATGATATATATAGTCTTTCAGTTGATGATACATCTGTATATTTTAATATATCAGATGTTAAACGATGATTATCATGTGTTGATATTGTTGATGTTGATGCTTCTGTTGATGTTGAACCTGTTGTTGTTGCTAATGCTGTTGTTGTTGTTGTTGTTGTTGTTGATGATGATGATGTTATTACTGTTGCTGGTGATGAATTTGTAAAATATGAATGATCATTGTATCTATCATTTGTTCTTGATGATTGTGTATAACGATGATGTGATATATCATTAAATTGTTCACTAGTATGCCTTGATTGATTTGATGTATCTTGAATACCCGAAAATCTACATAAAAAATCACTAACAATTGGACTTGATGTTTTACATCTTTCAATTCTTTCATTTATTTTTTGATTGTCATTATCACGATCTGTTGATGAATAACGTCGTGATGACGATGATGATGATAATGATGACGTTGTTGTTGTTGCTGTTGTTGTTGATGTTGATGATGTAGTTGTTGTTGTTGTTGTTACATTACCAAGTATTCTTTCGGTTGATGAATAATGCATATTTGTATCATCATTATTAATTGAATTTGTTATTAATGAATAACGATCTTGATAATTTGATAATTGTAGTTCTTGTCTTTGATAACGTTCATGTTTTGGTGAATTAATTGTATATCTATCTGTTGATATTTTATTTGTAAATCTATCTGTTACTGATGATGCTGAATGCATTGGTGACGATGATGATGATATAAGACGTTCTGTTGACATTGTATTTCTATCATTATCTTTTGTAATATTATGATTATCACGTTGATGTGATGTTATAATTAATGGTGATCCAGTATCAAGTAAACGTTCATTTGATAAACAATAACGATGTTGATGATCACGATTATCATGTATTATATTTTGTGTATTATTACCTAATAATCTTTCAGCTGATGAAAAACGATTTTTAATTGATGATGAATCATGATCATTAATATAATGATCACGATTTAATGGTGATCCAGGTGGTATCATCACACAATCATCTGATGGATATCTACATAAATTATGATTTTTTAAATTTTGTTTATCACTTGTTGTTGGTGATAATGGTGGTGGTGGTACAAAATGATCATTTGTTGGTGCTGGTGATGGTGGTGATGGAAAATTATCAGATGAAAATGGTTTTATTGATGCTGATAATGTTAAAATATCAGAATTTGCATATTCATTTGTTATTTTTGTTTTTGATTGATAATTATCATTTGATGAAAATGATAATCTTTGATCTGTTGTTGGTATTGTATATCCCATGGCTGTATTTTGTTGTTGTTGTTGTTGTTGTTGTTGTTTTGAAAATTGTGAAAGACCTAAATTATCATTTGTAAATGATGATGGATGATTATATTTATCATTATTTTGTGCCATTTCTAATCGTTCACAATACGATGGTATTGATCTTGATTGATCAATATATTGTTGTTTATCTTCTTGTTTATCGTATTTATTAATTTTATATCTATTAACATAATCACATGTTTGATTTGTTGAATTTTTATCATTACTAATATTATTAATATTTGTTGATGATGCTGTATTACTTTCTGACTGTCGTTGTTGTTGTTGTTGTTGTTGTTGTTGTTGTTGTTGTTGTTGTTGTTGTTGTTGTTGTAATTTATTATGATAAGAATCTGGAGAATTTCTAGTGTTTGTACAATTTGTAACCATACTTGGATTATTTGTTTTAACAATTTGTAATCCGGTATTTGTGATAATATTTCCGGATGTTGACAACGTCGTTGTTGATAATTCAAATTTTTTATTAGGGTGCTGGTGTAATAAAAGACGTTCACGTTGGCCATAATCATCGTCTACCGGCATCCTGATGGCCCGTGGCCCGATGTCAGGACATCTGAAAATTATTTTTAAATAAGTAATCAGTTAATTACAAAAAATTCAGATTTTTTTATTTTAACAGGTAAATTAAGTACTTCAAGTATTATAAAAGCTTAATTTATTTGAGAATATATATAAAAATCCTTTAATCGACTAATTATTTATTCATAAAAGTAAAAATTCACTGGCTTCCGGATTATTGTCGTATGGGGACTTTACCTCTTTACTATGTTAACTTTGCATTTTAATTTTTATTTTATTTTATTTTTTTATCTTCTGAAAGCTCGAAAAGCTGGAATACCTAAAGGTTAACTATCCGGAAACCATATATATATATATATGGTAAATTTCACAACTAAAATTAACTATATATATAAAACTTTTGATAGTTGAAAATTAAAAAAAAACAATTAAAATTAAATTAAAAAAAAAATATAATTATACTCACAATTATATTGATATAATAATCAACAACGAATCATTTTAATTTTAATTAAATTAATAAAAATATTTATTAAAATACAATTGTTTTTATATGTAACAAAACATTGCACTGATATCCAATATTTCACTAATAAACATAAACACTTTTTATTAATTATTTATAATCACTTTTAATTTGTTATTTTTTTTTTTTTTAAGAAAAATCCATTATTGTTATCTTTCTTTCACTAAAATTATATAAACCTCTAAACATAGTAACAGAATCATTAATATTAAAAAAAATAAAATAAATAAATAAATTATTAATAGTAATAATAATTTAAATAAATATTTTATTTATCGAAATCGAAACACAAATATATATTTGAATTTTTAAAATCAATCAAACTAATAAATATATAAACATTAGAAATTTTTAATGAATCAAAACAAATATAAAAATTATTTAATTAATTAATTACATTATAAAATGAGTAATAATTAATGAAATAATAATTAAAAAAAAGCTCGATGAATAACCTTCTTGATACAACCAAAATGGTGACCAAATATATACTCTATTTTTTTTTTTTTTAATTTTTTTCTATGTCGCTTCGTATATACATCTACTCCACTGTAAATTTCTAGCAACTCGTACACAGTGTTTCTATGTCGCATTAATTTAAAATAATAACAAAATATTATTATTTTATAAAACTTTTAAAATTAAAATATTATCAAGATAATAAAAAATATAATACCAAAAACTACATTATTTTCATTAATATCTTTTAATAGAAAAAAAAAAAAAAAATCGAAATTTATAACAACGAATAATAATTCAAGTTAAATGATAATACATATAACAAAAACAGATAGAAAATTAGTAAGTAAAAAATGAAAAAAAAAAAAAATTGATAAATCTATGATATAGGGGATGATGCATCCCCTTCTGTCTGATAGATGCATAAAAAATAAAAATAAAAATAAAATAATGTTGAGCAAATGACCCTAGCAACACATATATATTTTGAATAAAAATAATAAAAATATTATAAAATAAATGTTAAAAAAAATATATAAAAAAATATTTAGTAGGACATCTATTGTTCATATTTATCTGTCTAAACACTCATAACAATTGTACATAGTTATAAAAAGAAAATTCCACCTGACGTCAATAACGTCACGACCTTTGCACTAGTTCACGTATATATCTACTGGTAATATCACATTAACCCATGTTATTTAAAAAAAAACACACACAACATAGAAAAAATAAAAAATAAAATAATTATTATTATTTTATATTTATTTTACCCCTTTCTTTTTTTTTTTTTTTTTTTTAATCAACAGAGAAAAAAACTTATAGGTATATATTTAAAAAATGAAAAAAAAAAAAAAAAAAAAACACATATAAATATAGTAATAATAATTACAAACTATTTTACACTTGTTTATTAAATTTATATATAAAAAAAAGTAACAATTAACAATTATCAAACACTTTATTGAAATTTTTATTATTAATTATAATATATTTTAATTGTAAAAAATAATAGGGTGGAAAGATCACACAAAATACATCAACACAGTAAAATGTTGGTACAGATCCGTCAATTTTGTCTATTTTTTTTTTTTTTTTTTGATAAGGGAGTTTGCGCATTTTAAAATATATTGTAGAGAAAACACCCCTCAATGTTACAATTACAATTGGTCGACGAATATCCACGAATTTAAACGATAATACACGAAATAAATTTCATCCCTTAAAATATAATTTTATGATTATATTTGCTTTTTTTTTTTTTCTTCATTTCACCACAATATATTGCACTTGAATGATTGAATAAATTTTTAACTATTTTTTTTAATGCATATTTTATTTTCTTGTAGTTGTACTATTATATAATATTTTTTTTTTATATATATTTTTTTTTTTTTTTATTAAAATTTAATTAATACATACATTTTATTTTTTTTTAATTAAAATAATTTATACTTGATATTTTTTATTTTATTTACATAAAATATATATGTGAATAAAATTAACATATGTAATATTAAAATTCATGTTTTATTTAAATATTTTTATTAATATTAAAAACATAGTATTCCTTTCAAAATCTCAAGTTACTTTGAAACAATTATTGTTATTTTGAAAATTAATATATGTGTTGGTATAATATTTCAAAGTTGTCCTATATATTTATCTTTATGAGAATCTATATTAAAAGTTTTTAACTATGTAATTGTTATGACCTGGACTAATACTCGTTAAATTACGATTAACAATAATTTAATTTTTATTTTTATGAAATTTATAATTGATAAATTAGTCAAGTTAAATTCAGATTTAAAATTGAAAATTTAAATTAAAGTTACAATATTATATAATAATAATTATTGTTAGTTTAAAAATAAAATGTAGAAATTTATTTACTTGAAATAATTAAAAATCAATATTTATTTTTTTTTTTTTTTTTTTTTTATTTTATTTATATTTATTTTATAAATTTATTTATATTTATATAATGAAAAATGAAAATTCCATGAAAAATGAAATATTTATCACAACAAAATTTATGATATGAAAAATCACAATTTTATATTCTTAATATTAATCATAAATACTTAATTTTTTATTATTAAATGTGGAAATAATAATAATTAAAATTAATATTAAACCAAGTAATTTTGTTATAAAACTTGGTTTATATGTACTGTTATTTCTGGTACAACTGCAATATTTTTAATTGATAAATTTAAAAGACGTTTTCATCATCATATCAAGTATTGGTAAATGTTTATCAATGATTATACTTAGTTTACATTTTAATTTATTATCATTAAATTATTATAAATATAATTTAATTATTCTTCCAATAATTGGTCTATTTAATTTTTCAATATCATTTGGTATGATACCAGTACCTGGTGCATTATTAAGTGAATTATTTGAACATAATACTAAAACATATTCATCAATGTTTTTTTTTCTGGTAGTTTATCAATATTATCATTTTTACAACTAAAATATTTCAATTTTTATTAAATATTATTAGTGAAAAATATATATTTTTATTATTTTCATTTGGAGTATTTTGTACAGCACCATTTACATATTTTTTAATTAATAAAACAAATGGTAAAACACTTGTTGATATACAAAAAAATCATAAAAAATTATGTATTAATACAATTAGTCATTAAAAATTAATTTAATGATTATACATATATTATTAATTAATTAATTTATTTATTTAAAAGATATGTATACATTTTTTTTAAATTATTGGTGCATCATTAATAAATTGTAAATGAATACATTGATCTTTAATATTTACTGGGCAATCAGTAGCATTTGAATGTATGCATTTTTAAAAATTTTTTTTTCTTCATTTCCAAGCCTGTTGCCAAGCTAGAGAATCGAAATAACGTCGCTTGAGGGCAATACACTATTATTCATTAATATTTAATTAAAAATTATTTTTATAATTTTAAATATACGTGAACTTTTGAATATAAAATATTGAAATTTATTTATAATTTATAAGTTATTTAATAATTCAAATGTATTTTATTTGATTTATTTGAATTTTGATTTTATTAATTTTCAATGGATTAACTATTTTTAAATATTATATTCTTTTAAAAATAATTAATAATTATTATGATTTTTAGATTTATATATGAAAAAAATAAAATAAAATGAATAAAATAAATCTTCGTAAACGAAATAATGAAGGTTCTGTGGAAAAAAATGAATCTAAATCCAAGGTTTGTATATTTAATAAAAATATATAAAAGTATTTTATTTATTTTATTTGTATAAACATAAATAATTAAATAAAAACTTTATTTAGTTTTCTATAAATGAAGGTCATTCAAAAAAAAAAAATGGCCAAAATCCAAATAATTCTTGCCAAAAAAAAATGGATAACAATCAAAATATCAAGGACAAAAAAAAAAAAATTATTAAAACTGGATTAAATTTAGAATCAATGAAAGATGAATTACAACAATTAGAAGATCCTCCATCAAATGACATTGAAAAACAACTATGTTTAAAAAGATTAAATTATGATTTTTATAATACTGATTGTGAAGAATTAGCTATCAATCTTCTTGGTAAATATTAGTAATAATATAATTAATAATTAATTAAAATATTTTATTTCATTTGTAATAAATTTTTAAGGAAAAATTCTTGTTCGTTATTTGGATGATGGAACAATTTTAAAAGGTAAAATTGTTGAAACTGAATGTTATTTGGGTGAAATTGATAAAGCTTCAATGACTTATCAAAATCGTGTAACACAACGTAATATTCCAATGTACATGCCACCAGGAACAATATTTGTTTATCTAACATATGGAATGTATCATTGTTTCAATATATCTAGTAAAGGTAATTTATAAATATTAAATAAACAAAAAAAAAAAAATTAAATCAATTTAAATTATTAATTTATTATCATATTATTTACTAGGTAAAGGTTCATCAGTTTTTCTTCGTGCAATTGAACCAATTGAAGGTATTGATAAATTAATATTAAATCGTCAATCAAAAAAAAAATTAACATCAAATTTAAAACCATTAAAAATTCATGAATTAACAAATGGTCCATCAAAATTATGTATGGCATTTGATATAAAGAAAGAACATACAAAATATTCATTGTGTTCATGGAAAGGTATGTGGATTGAAAATTCATTAAATAATGATAATTTTAAAATTATAAAATGTCCAAGAATTGGTATTGATAGTGTTGGTATAGAATGGTCAAGTAAAAATTTACGTTATTATATTTATGGTAATTCATCAGTAAGTAAACGTGATAAAAAAGCTGAAGAAAATATTTAAATATTATTTTATATTTATATAATTTTATAAAGTAAGTAATAATTGAAGAGATAAAACAAAAATTTACAAATAATTATATAAATAATCATATATATGTATAATTTATGCCCATTCGTTCATTACCTTATCATAATTTTCTTCATCAATAAATGGCTTATCAATAGAGTCAATCATAAAATCACCACAATATAAACAATCTGATGCAATAAGTTCATCAATATCAGCTTTAATTTGTTCTTTTGTTGATAATGATACTGAACCAATTGATACTGTATCATCTGTTTTTTTTGATAGAGTTGTTAATTGTCGTTGAAGTTCTGTTAATTTATTTTGACATTCATATGATAACATTGGTGTTAATGATGATATTAAACAATCACTATGAAATCTATGTCCACATGGAAATACATAAAATGGTCGTAATAATAATTGCACTTGACATAAATTACATGTGTCAGTGACATGAACAAATGTACATCTGTAATAATTTAAAAAAAAAAAAAAAAAAAAAAAAACAAATTATATTTATATATTTTATTTATTTATTTATTTGATTAATATATATATATTTACCTTGTACGAAATGATTGAATATCTTTTCTAATTATTTCAGCTGATTTTGTTGCTTCTTGCATTTCTTCTTTGAGATCTTGAATATGTTGATTATATTCTTGAAGTGAATTACATATTGCATCTTTAAAATGATCAATTGTAACAAAATCAGAAAAAAATGGTAATATATCTTCAATTCTTACTAAATCACATTGTTGTAAAAATTCCATAGCTTGTTGTATATCATCACGTTCACGAACAACATGTTCAGCAATTTTAAGCCATAATTTTTTTTTTAATTCATTATCATTGTGTGATGGCATTGCAACAATTTGTTTAGCTAATTCAACATTTATTGTTAATGCAAGATCAACAGCTGTTGTCCAAAGACCTAATAATGCTGATAATTGTACACATGCTTCAGTTAAACCACATTCTTGACATAATCTTAATGCATAATGTACATCATAATGTACCATTGTTATATCTTGATCTTGTGATCCAATATAACGCATAACATCATTACGTTTAAATTTAACATATAATGATAATAAAAAATTATGTATTGCTTGATCTTGACAACCTTGTTGATAAACACAAAATTCAAGATATGTTATAACTTCTTTTGCATGTTTTTCATCACTATCACATGATACAAGAGCTGGTAAAAGTTTTGATGGTAATAGATTTGAACCTTGTGATATAAGTACATCAACTGTTGGTTTTGGTAATTCTTGTAATAATGTACCAGTAAATTGATAAAATAAATTTTTATTTCCTTGTTTTTTTAATACTTCAAGTGCTTCTAAATAATTATTTTTATATATATGTTGTCTTATAACTTCTTCATAATTACGATGCATTATTGTTAAACGTATTAAATTATCTTTATTTCCATGACTTGACATTATATTATATATTGTTGTTGAATTATTTTTAATACATTCTTCAACTTTTGGTATTGACATAAAATTATCAAATTGTTTTTGTAATTCAATATATTTTTGATTTTGTAAATGTGATATACCTTTACCAATAAAATTACCCATTTGATTCATAAATAATTCAACAACCCATACAACAATCATTGTTATTTGAGTTTTATCTTGAGGTTTTAAACCTTCTAATTTCTTTTTTAAAAATGTTTTTAATGCTTCTATTTTAAATTCTTGAAGAAATTTTAATGATATTTCTTCAAAAGATGAATGTGTATCTGCATATGTCAATGCACTCTTTTCATATCTTTAATAAATTTATTAATAATTAATAATAATTATACTTGTATGTATATATATATTTAAAAAAAAAAAATAGAAAAACTTACTCTTTATTTTGAAAAAGCATCTCAGCTTCTTTTACAAGAACTTGATCAATATGTGCTGGATTACCTTTACAATATTCTTTTGCAAAACCAAATTCTCCTTTTTCCATATAAATCTGTAAATAAATAATAAAATAATTTATAATAAAATTAATATTAATTGTATTTTAAAATAATAATTTACCTGCCAAACATTTCTTTCTTCATTAGTTACTTTGTATTTAAATAATGCACGTTCAGTATGTGCCCAAACAGCACCAGTCATTTGATCTTTTGTTATATTTATTAATTTTCCAAATGTCTATTATTATTAATTAATTAAATTATAATTAATTAAATTACAATAAAAAATAATAATATAAATTTTTATAAATACTCACATCATTATAAATATCTTCAAATATTAATTCTTGATTTAATAATGAAATTCCTTTAACATGATCACTATAAAGTAAAAGTGCATGAAATTTTGTTAAAACAAAATTAATTGGTACAATTGTTGTATGAGAAATTGTTGTATTGCTTAAACTTGCTTCAGGACAACAAAGCATTTCTTGTTTAACTAAAACATTATCTGTTTCTCTAGGATCAATCTTGAATTAACAAAAAATATTGAATTAATAAAAAATATTTATTATAATAATTGCTTCTATTAATTAAACTAACTTCTGAATAGAGTATTCCAGTTTCAGTTAACCAACCAAATGATTTTGGCATAGTTCTTGATGATGGATAATAAAATTGCATTCGTGAATAAGACAAAGAACTTTCAAGTTGATTAAAACGTTCTAAAATATATAATATTATTATTATTATTATTATTTAATATTAATCAAATTTTATATAAATTTTTTTCTATCATAAATAATAATACCTTGAACATTTAGATATCTACTAAATATTTGTTGAAGTAATGGTTTTTCTTGAGGATTTGTAACAACACCAATAAATTGATAAATTCTTATAAGTGTTGTTATAATAATAATATATTTATCTGTATTTGAATATTTGTGAAATGATATACCAGTAACTGGTGGTTTACTATCTTCACCAATATCAAAAACCTATAAATAACAAAATGAATTTATTAATAATCAAAATTAATTTAATTAATTAATACAAAAAATAATTTAGTGTTTATTTCATTTTCATTAAATTTATTATTTAAGGAAATGGAGAACTTTAAATTTGGGAAAAAAAAAAAAAGAAAAATAATAAACTTACCAATCCTTCTAATTCCTTATTGCCATAAATTGGTAAATAATTAGGAAGCTTTTGGAAATTAATAAAACACACATAATAATAATAAATGATAAATGATAAATGATTTATATAATAAATTGTTAATTATTGAAACATGCAAATGAAAATTATTAAAACACAAAAAATAATTTATATTTACAATTAAATTTACCTGTTTAAAATATTGTTCTAAACTAGTATTAAATATTTTATCACCATCAAGACCAATTTCAGTTTCAAAAATAAGACCTCTTGATGTACCAAGTAATATTGGTCCAGATGTTGTATCAGATGTATTATTTAAATTCCAACCAACAGCTGTTATTTCATGTCCTCTAAATTTACCAGCCTAAAATTATTAATATAATAATATAATTTATAATTATTTATAAAATAAATTACATATAAATATAATACCTGTTTAATTTTTGTTGATGTTTTGTGTAAATAAATTAAATCAGCTGGTGGATTATCACCATTTTTTGATATTAATGAAATTAATAAATGATTACCAAGTGGATCTAAATATAAATTATTTATTTTCATATTAACAAGATATTTTGATAAATCAATTTCTTCTTTTTTATCTGGACATTTAATATCAATACGTAATATAATATTATTAGCCATTGCAATTATTATAATATTATTACTAACAACAAAATTAATAATATTATCTGGTGGACGAAAATTAACTCTGTGTCTTGTAAATATTGGTTCTTCATTTTGTAATTTCATTTGTATAAAACCTGTTGTACTCTGTAAAAAAATTTATTTAATTATTATTAATAGTATAATTATTATTAACATAAATTTAAAACAACTAACAATGTCAGGTTTCATTGGTTCTGATCCTGATGGTTTTGAGCGTTGTGATGCTCTTTCATACTGATCAAATATTGACGTCATGATTTTTTATTTTTATTTAATTAATAACAATTCGTTTTTCTTTTTTAAATTATTTTTATATTAACACTATTTGTTGACACTTCTTAAATATATAAATATGATCTAGTCAATATTTTGATGTTTTTATAACCTCATTGGATTTTTTAGTTCAAGTATATATTTAATATCAAATCAATAATTGTATCATGTCTTGATTTGTTTTTTTATTGGATTAAATAAACATTTAATTATTTAAGATATTAACAATTAAAAATCACTGATTAAAAGTGTTACTCATACTGTCATTTTGACGTTGATGATTTGTTGTTTTTTTATCTCTGTCAATGTTGTTTTTTTTTTCTTTTGACAAGTGGCGCGGAATGTGAGAAATTTTGGAACGTTATTATGCGGAATTTTATTTATCTCTTTGATTTATTTATTTATTTTTTTTTTGTTTACTAAAATTAAAAAAAAACTGTTTACATATATTGAAAAGTCATTTTTCTGAGTAATGAAAAAGTAAATAAAAAAATATAAATTAGATATACAAAATATAGGTATATATTTCTTGTATTTTAAAAAATACAAAATTTAAATTGAAATATTTATTAAATAATTAAATAAATTATTTTTTATTAGAAAAAAAAAAACAAAAAACATTTTGATTTTTATTAGAATATAAATTGACAATATTTTAGTCGATTCAATGACAAAATAATATATTATAAATAATTTGACAAATACAATATGCAATTTACATTTTTTTTTGTACAAAGAAAAATTATATTCCAGATAGAAATTCAGTTGACTTGTTTATTTTTTATATTTTTATATAAATTTATTTAAATTTTAATTAAATAACTAATACAATTTTTTTATTAATTATTGTTGCAGATGGTGTCTACTTCAATAGGAATGGAATTAAAATAAATCAATGACATCAATTAATCAACTGCAGTAATGGTAAGTTTAGAAATTTTTTAATATAAATTTTATTATTATATTTAGACAACAATTTAACACTTGACCTTATTATTTCTACCTGGATTTATTAATATATAGTGCTAGTGTTTTTATTGATACCTATTTATAAATATATTTTTAAATCTCAAGTGATATCACACTTTTAATATTAAATTTAAATATAAATATATAATTATTTATAAATATTAATATATCACACAGATATATGCATCATTTACAGCCAATTTTTATTCAATTATTGAATATCCATTTCTATAATTTAAAATAGATGCATATAAAATTTAGCTGGTTAAAAAAAAAAATGATTATCAATTAATTTTTGTTCCCAATAATTCATCTTATTTTGTTGAATTATATATTTTTATTTTTATCTATGTATTTTTCAAAAATATTCAACACAAAATATATAATATTTTATACAAGTTATGATTATATATAAATATAAATTATAAAAGTATATTGAAGACAGATTTTATATATAAAATTTAAATATATATACAAATATTTTATAAATTTTTTTTTTTTTATTTATTATAAAATTAATTATATTGGAAGAATTATTATTTATTTGGAAAAAAATAAAATTCCATATTAATTTTTTATGCTTGACTAAAAATTTATTACGTCAAGAAGAAGGTGACATATCAAGTGTATATGATGGTAATGCTTCAAGTACACGTGGTGGAACTTTTTTCATAGGTGGTGAACTAGATGATTGAATTCGACATATTGTTTGACTATCTTCAGCAAGCCAACCATTAAATGAACCAATTGGTCTTCCACTTGTTTTTATTGACATTTGACTTGATGTTGATGGAAGTGATTTTGAACTTGGTTGTAAATTAACTTGATTATAATTGTTAATTAAATCATCTGAATCAACAGATTTTCCAATTATATTATCTGTTTCTGCAAAGGATAAAAAGAACAAAAAATAAATAAATAAATAAATAAAGTTTAATTTATTTATATATAGTAAAATTAAAATATAATTAAAATTATTTACCAAATGTTTTGGCTTCTCTTGCTCTTGCAAGTAATTCATCAATTCTATTACGTTTAAAATATGATCCAGCAATATCTTTCCAATTATTTTTATTTGTTTCTTTAAATGATTCAGTTTCATCATCATAATTTTTATCATCATTATTATTATTAAATTCATTTTTAAATTTATTAATATCTTTGTTGATTGATGGTGGTGGTGGTAGTGGTATTCTTGATGATACATCTGGTAATTTCCATCTACCTAATTCATCACACCAAGTTGCTGCTGCACGTACTGCTGTAATATCACGTAATGGACAACCAGGACGTAAATGTGGTAACATTGCATCACATATTTGTGTTGCTAAAAGTTCACGACGTAAAAGTTCACGTCTATCAGCATCCCAAGATGCTTGAAGATCTAATGATTCAGCTTCTAATTGTTTTGTTTTTTTTGCCATTCTTTTTAATGCATCTTCAGTTGTTTTTAATTGTCCATAAACTTCAAATGCACTACCATCACCATCTCTAGCACTTGTTTCTAATGCTGTTGCAATTATTTCTAATCTTTTTCTACGTCTTTCTCTTCTTTTTTTTAATTCTGTATCACCATGTGCTTCACCACCAATTGTTAAACGTTCTAATCTTTGCATAACTTCTTTTTTAGCAATTTCTTGTTTTTTACGTCTTTTATCATCAATATATCGTGTTGTAGAAGTCCATATTTGACCACCAGGAATTTCAATTGTTTCACCATTATTATTATTATCATCTTTAATTGTTTCATTTATTATTTTTATTTGATTTTTATTTGATTGAAATTTATCATTATTATTATTAATATTAATAATAATATCATCATCAGATTTTTCAATATCATTATTATTATGATTATCTAATGAAATATGTTCAATATCTTCATCAATACTTTCATTTTTTGTTGTTGTATTTTCTAATAATTTTTTTAATCTTTCAAGTTCTAATTGATATTGTCTTAATAATGCATCTTTTGGATCTTCATTAATAATTGGTTTATTTTTAATACAACGTGCACGTGTAGCATATCTAAGTGTACTTATTGTTTCTTCAGAATCATTATGTGATGGGCTAACACAAGCAATCATTAATGTTCTAGCATTACCACCAAGACTATCTTTTAATAATCTTGTTAATTTACTATCACGATAAGGTACATGTCTACCATTTCCAGCAGCTAATGCACTTATAACATTACCAAGTGCTGATAAACTTAAATTAATACTAGCAGCTTCTTTTAATCTATCACCAGTTGCACCAGTACGTCCTTGTCTTTCTGAACCAGCTAAATCAACAAGATGTAATCTACCACGACGTACAGCAGTACTACCAGTATTTATATTTTCATCCATAGCAAGTGCTTCAATTGAAATTGTTAATACAGCATGACTACGTGAACTTGTTGCATTCATTTTTGTTGCAGCTAATGCACGTCTACGACTTCCTTGTTCAACTAATTGACTACATTCAATTGCATCCTTAACAGTTACTTCACGTAAACCTCCACCAACATATGTACCACGAATTGGATCTTCTTTTAATTGTAATTGACCATCTATGTGTTCATCACGCAATAAATCTCTTAGTTTTTCATTATATATTTCAAGATAACTTAATAGTGCTAAATAACGGGTATTTGAACTTGCTGTTGATGTTGCTTCAAATATATGATCCAATGTACGTTCTATAAAACCACTCATAGTATGTGATTTACCACAACCAGTTTGTCCATATGCAAATACTGTTCCATTATATCCATTTAATACTGCTTCAACAATTACTGAACCAACATTTTCATACACTTGTTCTGTTGTACAATTTGGTCCAAATGCAGCATCAAATTGAAATACTTTACCTCCATCTGTTGTACTTTCTAAAGTACAAGTTTTTGATACTGAATTTACTGTTACAGCAATCTTTAAAAATATATAACAATTATTGCGTATATGTTATTAATTTTTTTTTTTTTTTTTTTAAATATTACTGTTTCATTTTATTTTATTTTATTTTCCGCGCAGTTATACTATATATTTGCACGTGGATTTTTTTAAAGACAAAAATTTATCAATTATTCATTCATGTCCTCGAAATATGACATTTTGACAATGTCATGCTATTGACTAAGGCTATACATGATTATTTGAATAAACATTTATTAAATCGAACAACCCTCAGCTATATAAAAATATAATCATAATATAAAAAAAAAAAAAAATATTAATTTTTAAATAATTTCCGGCATATATATTTATAAAATTTAATTGTAAATAAATATTAACTTGAAAAAAGCATTAAAAATTTTATACAATTAATAAATTTTTTTTAATATGCAATAAATTAATATTATATTTTTCTATATACATATGTGATAAGAACACATCAAAATTCTAATAAATTATATATATTTTTATATTAAAATAAAAATAATATGCAAACAAAATAATAAAATTGAGTTTGCGTGTTTGAATATTAGGTCACCTAGGATACCTATTTACCATACGCAATTGAGCTATGTGTAGATATTTTTTTTTTTCTATTGATTCACTTACTTTTACAGTGACCTCATATTTAAAATAAATAAATAAATGATACAATTATTTTAATATAAAAGTGCAAAATAAATCAACTATGATATTGTTTACCTTATTACCCTCTGATTTTTCTTTTTGTGACATTGGCCGACATCGTACAGCAACTTTTAAAAATTCAGACATTCTATAAACAATAATTAAAAATTCATATTAAAAAACAAAAAAAAAAAAAAATAGTTATAACAATAAATATTGAGGTCATCACCAAAAGGCTTATTAACAATTTCGGGGAATTGGCATAAATACAGTTAAGATTCGCGTGTTTGATAAGGTCTAGTTGACCTTGAAAAAATAAAAAAAAATATATTAAACTGACCAAAAATAATAACTATAAATGATAATTATACACTTTACACATTAAATAAATCTATATAGACGAGGTCAGGAATTTATTTTAATATATATAAACATTTGTATATCAGATATTTATTTAATTATTTTTTTTTTTAAATATATTTTTTAAAAATCGATATGTAATTTATTATCATTTTACAATTAACTTAAAGATGCACTGAATTTATAAATAACATATTTTAACTAAATTTATTTATCATTATATTAATTAACTTGAAATTAATATTTAAATTAAATTATAAATAACATAAATAATTTAAATTAATTAAAAATTATTCAAAAAAAAAAAAAAAATACCTGAATATATTTATTTTTAAATTTTTTAATTATTTTAATTGTCAATTAAATTAAATATATTTTTTATAAATAAATAATAAATTATATTAATAATATAATTTGATAATAAACACATTGCAAATTTTTTTTATTTTATATTTTAAAAATTTTTTATTTAAAATACAACAGTTTAACAGAGCTTCATATCGTAAACTACCCCTATTAAATTTATTTTCTAGTTTTATTTTTTTTCTATATGTTTACTGATCCAAATGTACTTGCGCGTTTGTGTTTACATTGACATGCGCAATTAATATATACAGATATATAAAAATAATTATCATTGAAATACATAATAATTTGTTTGTCACCACAATTATAAATAATTTCTAGTTTTTGTATATATAATTATATAATTATTTCAACTATCATTTACATGTTTTAATTAATTTATCTTGCATAAAATTATAATAAAACTTTCTTCTTTTTTTCTTATAAAAATTTATTATTTATTAATTTAATTTTTTTCATACATCAATTATTATAAAGAACATTTTTTAACAATCATCATAACTGTAATAATATGCCGCAGTATATTAATTGTTAATACATCATTTAATTTTAAATTAAAAAATTTTTCTAAAAATATAATTAAAATGCTTTATGTGCCAATTCAATATTCCGTTATATTGATTGAAAAAAATATTTTTACTTCCGGTTAATCATAATATGCAGATATTTTTTATAAATTTAATCAAGTATTTAATTCATATATAGTATAATTTTCTCTATACTTTGTATATGCGCTCTTGTATATATATTTAATAAAGAAAGTACAAATTTGAGAGTTAAATATTTCTCGGTTTTATATAAAAAAAAAAAAAAAAAAATCTATAAGTATTCCGTGTGTTGAAAAAATAAATATATTTTTTATTTATTCATTTTATATTACTTATTATATTACGTTATTTTTTTTTTTATCTCATTTAAGTTTTTTTATCTCTTTGAAAAAAAAAAATTTGTTAAATATTATTCTGCTAACTTTCGCCTTTCACTGTTTATTAAAAAAAAAAAAAAATTAAGTCAAATTAAAGCCTTTTAAATTTATATATATTATTGTTTATTATAAATAAATAAAGTCACAATAATACATGTGATAAAATTTTAAATGTATTATTAAAATTATATAATTTATACGCGTAAATAGTTTATTTATAAAATTATAATATTTATTGATTCATTTCAATAAATTATTCAAATAGTGAATTTATATAGAAAAAAAAATTACAGGTAAATAAGTACATAAAAATATATAATATTTTTTATAAGATTTCTATTAATTTTTTTTTACAATTTTTTAAATTTATTTTTTATTTTTTTTTACGAGATTATTTATTGCATTAGTATTAAATATATATACGTATATATAAATACATTTGCAAGTTTTTATACTTTCACGCTATTTTTTTTTTCAACAAGTAATCATATTATAATTTAAATGACAATTTCTCATATGTCCATCATAAAAATTTATAAACTAAAATTCATATTCATTCAATAATGAAAAAAATTAAATATTTATATTATTTCATTGTCTGATTGAGACAATAAAAAAAAAAATGTCATATCTTGTTTAATATAATTATCAGTATATATATATATAAAATATGATATTGATAATGAGACTGTACACGAAGTAAATGTCATCAGTCATAAAAAGTATATAGCTGTATAACAATGACAAAACTGAAGGCATAATTAAATATAAAAAACATGCAATTGTGGGATCCAAGTCCAATGAAAAAATAAAAAAATAAAAAAATACGCAGTTTTATATAGATAAAATTTAAATATAAAATATTAATAAATATTAATGTTATTAAAATTATTTGAAATATGTAATATGATTTTGTTTTTTTTTTTTTTAATGTGTGCTAAATATATAAACATACATTGAAATATAAATTTATCATCATCATCATCATCATCATCATCATCATCATCATCATCATATAGGCAGAGAAAGGGAAATAGTCTGTCGTTCAATTTTAAAATGAATAATACTGATGAGTCTTTTGGACCATCTATATAATAATTTACAATACAAGTTTATAAAATAATATACAAATATGCAACAGAGTCAGGATTTGAGTGGATCAGTTAACGGAGTTTAAGTAGTAGTAGGAGAAAAAGAGCAACCAGACTTGCCAGATAGAAAACAAGCCAGTAACACGAGTATACTGTTAGCTGACTGTTCGTTCGTTGCATTTTATTACTCATATATTTATTTATTTAAAAAAAAAAAAAAAAAAAAAAAAAAAAAAAAATTTATATTCAAATGAATTCATTTATATATAAAGTGTTTTTAAAAAAATAAATAAAATTATAATAATAATAAGAAGAAAAAGATTTAAAAAAAAAACATTATGACTTCGGTTTTATCAAAATTAATTGATAAAACATCAGAAAAATATGGTATACAACAAAAAACTATGACTCGTGGTGTTGTTGCTGTTGTAACAACATTATATATGATTAAATTAACATATCCATATTTAATAAAAATTAAAAAATTAAAATTACAAAATATTTATGATAAAAATATAATAAATAATAATAATAATTATAAATTGAATGATGAAAAATTTAATAATAATATAAATAATAGTAATAATGAAAATAATAAAAATGACAAAAATATTAATAATAGTAATAATAATATTAAAAAATTGGATAGTGATATTAATAATCTTGGTTTAAATAAAATTTTTTTAAAACAATTATTAATGTTATTAAAAATAATGGTACCAGGATGGCGTTCAAAAGAAACTGGTTTATTAATATGTGCAACAATAACACTTCTTGCTCGTACATTTATATCTGTATATGTTGCAACACTTGAAGGACAAATTGTTAAACGTATTGTACTCAAGGATATTAGTGGTTTTTTTAAAATGTTAACAAGATGGTTTGCAATTGCATTACCAGCAACATTTGTTAATTCTGTTATTCGTTATCTTGAAGGAAGACTTGCATTAAGTTTTCGGTATGTTAAATAATTTTTAATAAAAATAATAATTATTTTATATGTATTATTAAATATTATATTTTTTTTTATTTTACAGTGAACGTCTTGTTAAATATGCATATAAAATGTATTTGAGTCAACAAACATATTATCGTGTTTCAACATTGGACAATAGACTTGGAGGGGCAGAACAAAGACTGACCGATGATTTATCGGAATTAGCTAGTTCAGTTGCACATCTTTATTCAAGTCTTACAAAACCATTACTTGATTGTGTACTTGTTGGTATTGCACTTGTATCATTTTCAACAAAACTCGGTGCTAAAACTGTACCAGGTAAAAAACAAATCAACATTTTTTTTATTACAAGTACATAAATTTTTTTTTAATTATCGATAAAAAAAAAATGAAAAAAAAAAGTATCAAATTGCAAAATATAATTGTTTTTATATAATAAATATCACAATGTTGACCTCAAAATATTTATCATAAAAAAAAAAAAAAAAAATCATAAAGTTGATAAAAAAATGATAATAAATCATTAATTTTTTTTTTTTTTATGATTACAAAGGTCCACTTGTTGCTGTTGGTGTTATTGCAATAACTGGTCAAGTACTTAGACTTGCATCACCAAAATTTGGTCAGCTTGTTGCTGAAGAAGCATCAAAACGTGGTAGATTACGTGAAGCACATGCACGTATAAGTGCACATGCTGAAGAAATAGCATTTTATGGTGGTCATAATGCTGAACATCTTTATCTCAGTACAGCATATAGATCACTTGTTGTACATATTAGAAAAGTATTGGCTGTTAAATTATGGTACATAATGCTTGAACAATTTTTAATGAAATATGTTTGGTCTGGTACTGGTTTATTTGTTATTGCAATGCCATTACTTTATACAAATAATAAAACAGTCAATTCACATGTTGATGGTGATGGTAATATATCCTTTTTTTTTTTCCTTTTCTATAATAAATTAATTTAATAATAATAATAAATGATAATTTTTAATAGGTGGTGTCAGTGAACGTACACGTTATTTAACAACATCAAAAAATTTATTAAGTTCTGGTGCTGATGCTGTTGAAAGACTCATGTCTTCATACAAGGTAAATATAACACTTGTTTTTATTAATGAATTTATTTATTTGTTAATTAATTTATTTTTAGGAATTAGTTGCACTTGCTGGTTATGCAAATCGTGTTAGTGAAATGTTAAATGTATTTAAAGATGCTGCACTTTGTAAATATCAAAGAACAGTTATTAATAATAAAAAAATAACACGTATTACAAATAATAATAATGATGATAATAATAATATAACAAAAACAATAAAACAAGAAAGAAAATTAGAATTTAATAATGGTTCACCAATTATTAAAGGAATTGTATGTGATAGTTTAGATGGTACAATTGCACTTGATGATGTACCAATAGTCACACCAAATTGTGAAATAATTGTACAAAGTTTATCAATAATAATAAAACCAGGTGATCATTTATTAATAACTGGACCAAATGGTTGTGGTAAAAGTTCATTATTTAGAATAATATCTGGTTTATGGCCAGTATATGATGGTTCATTAACACGTCCTGGTGAATCATATTATCTTAGAACAAATAGACCAGCAATGTTTTATATACCACAAAAACCATATATGACTATTGGATGTTTACGTGAACAAATAACATATCCAGTACAAGTTAAACCTGATAAAAAAAATGATGATATATTATTAAAATTATTAGATCTTGTTGATTTACGTTCATTAGCTGAACGTGAACCAAATGGTTTAGATGCTATTGGTGATTGGGATTCAACATTATCAGGTGGTGAAAAACAACGTTTAGCTATGACTAGATTATTTTATAATACACCACAATATGCATTACTTGATGAATGTACAAGTGCTGTTAGTCTTGAAGCTGAAGGTTCAATGTATGAAACAGCTAAAAATAAAGGAATAACATTATTAACAATAACACATCGTGTATCATCACTTGCTAAATATCATAATTATGTACTTAAATTTGATGGTGAAGGTGGATGGAATTTTGGTGTTCTTGATAAAAATAATTTAACAACAAATCATCATTTAAAAATAGATAATGATTATAAAGAAGAAAAAAATTGTCAACTTCCAAAAATACAGGTTTTTTATTTTTATAAAATATACCTATATATATATATATATATTTAAAAACACAATTTATTATTATTATTATTATTATTTGTTTCAGGAAATTCGAGATTTGGTTACTGATGAAAATCACATTGGAATAAGTTGAGATTTAAAAAAATATAATAATAATATAAAACAAATAAAATATGATTGTGTTTAAATTTCTGTGATGTTTTCTAAAACTTATTGGGTTGGACTCTATATTATTATTAATTAAATTTTCTGTATATATTATTATTATTATTATTATTATTATTAACATGATTAATCAATTAACTTATTCAAAAGTAACATATATATATTTGTTTTTTTTTTTATTTTAGAATAAAAAGATATTGTAAATTTAATGATATTGAAGCTTTATTTTTTTGAGTACTAATCATCTTGACAAAATAAAATATACATGTCATTTTTATCTACTGATAAACGGATTAATTATATAATCAATTAAATTTATTACGTATTTAGCTTTTATTATGATTTTATTGACGTATGTATTTTTTTTATTTAAATTTATATATTTTTATAAAAAATTACAAACTTAAGAATAAATTATCAGTTTAATATAGTTTCAATATAATTATCTCGTAAAATAACAAGATAAAATTTCAAAAAATAAAGTTAATATTTAATTTATAAATTTTCTTTTACTACTACAATTTAGATAATTGTTGCAAAAAAAAAAAAAAAATACAATTGATGATTGATTTCTGTATTTAAAAATAGTCTTTTTCGATTGATTTTTTTTGTTATTTTTTAATTGTATTATGTAGTTTAAATGGAATTTATATTACATTATAAATAATAATTATTTATTATTTATCTATATGAATTAATATTTCAGTTAAATTAAATTAATTAACGACGAAATATATATATATATATATAAACAGTCTAAAAATATATAGTAAAAAAAAAAATTCATTACCTTTCATTGTTCTCAAGGACCAAAAGAGAATCAAAAAAGAAATACAGAGGGTGGTAGGAGGTTTTGATGTGATACTAGGGGAAAGAAGACTTATAATTTCCGATGAGCTTACCTCCCAAGAAACCCTCTAACAGTCAAACGTCGATAGTAGCACAGCATTTGAGTCTAGTTAAAGTCAGCCATCTTGTATATATTCAAAATGAGGGGTTGTAAAATATTATCATCTTTTTTTTTTTTTTATATATATAAAAACAATGTATATTTAAACTAATGAAATTCAAAATTAATTTTTTTTTTTTAGATAATTCTAGAGCAAACAAAATATTGTCTCATCGCAATTGGTAAATTTAATTTTTCATATATTTCTTTTTTTAAATTAATATAAGTATATATACAATTAAAAAAATACATATGAAAAAATAAAAATGATATGTTTAAAAGAAAAATAATAGTTACGACTTAAGTAAATGTGATCGTTGGGGTTTCAAATTTCTTAAGATCTTTTGTTTTAAAAAAGGGTGAATGAAATAAAATAATAATATATCAACATCTGTCCATTTAAAAGGTGTCCAACTGATATAAATGATATTATTATTAATTTTATTTTCATTTTCAAGATGTTTTTTAAATTTATCATTATAATCATCAAGTTTATATAATGATGATATGTAGGCATATATATATATATATATTTGTAAAATATATCCGATTGAATATCAAAAGGCACGTGTTTAAGATCACAACCAGTTTCTTTTTTTTTTTTTTTTTTTTTTTTTTTAAATATATATTATTATTTATCATTGAAATGATTGAAATATCAAATAATGATAATAAATTAATCTGTCGATTAGAATCAACTTTATCGTGTTAGTATGTACTTGTAGATAAATAATATGACAAGATCAAATAAGTTACTAAGCTGCATGTACCAACCACAAATATATATCACATAGAGGATGAGTTAGATGATGGGTTTTGATAGATACAAGGGGATAACAATACAACCACCAATTTTAATTACATACATTTTATTATTGTATGAGATTTATCATGCATATATAGGATCATCCTATATGTAATCTTTCAACACTGTCATTTATTTAACAATTTCAATCACTCAATTTTTTTTTTTTTTTTTTAATTTTTATATATATTTATTTATTGATTGATATGATGGTCATGTTTTTATCAAAATCTTTTGTGGTTTTAAGCCAAATTAATTACGCTCAATTGTTATATGCATCATATATATGAAATGTTCTCTTTGATTTTTTGGTTTATGTAAACACAGGTGTTGAGGTAACAACCCTTATTGAGATTTCATCAACAAATTTATCGCTTGCTTTGTTACTTGTTCAAGCAAATAATATATATATATATATTTAACTTTTTTTTTTTTATTTTTTATTTTTATCTGATGTTATAAACAATAACAATATTGCATTTAAAAAAATTATATTTATTTAAATAAATATAAAATATAAAATATTGTGTTGGAACTTTTTTTTTATAGTGATATAAATACCATGGGCTTAATCAACCACTAATCGGTAAACCAATACTTTAATGATGGAATTAAACTATTGTCAAAATTTAACAAATTGTATATGCGGTATATGGATCAGTATCATCGTGATGTCGTTGTTCAAATGTATATATAAAATATTTTATAATATATATCATCGTCAACCTGATCCTCTTGAACTTGGATCGACCTGGTCGACTTCCTTTTCCTGTTTCCATCATCATCGGAACTGACCAATGTCAGGTGTGTTATATACTAAAAAATAACACCAATGTAATATGATATTTCGGAAAAACGCATGTGATAATACCGGATCCAAAAAATTTCTGTCACAGGTAATATTAGTTTAAAATTAAAAATTAAATAACATTAAACATTTGGTTAATATATATTTTATCAATTGTAATATTTATTTTAATTTTTTCAACAAAAAATTTATAAAAAATAAAGGATATTTGTTACAAAAAAAAAAAAAAAAAAAAAAAAAAAAAAAATGATTATATATAAAGTATATTGCTGAAATTCATTCAACTCAGTTGAGCAAAATCGGTCAAAGTAAAAAATGCAAAACAAAAACAACAGGGTTAAAAAATATTTTAAAATTTATTAAAGGAAGGCATCACGAATCAGTGATCTTTGATGTATAAGGACCACCGTGATCATAGTGGTGTCGAAATGCAATCTTTACCATAATTCATCCCTCTGTTATTAAACGGGTACCGATGTATCTTCTTTGACACTATATTGGGATCGTTGAACAATATACCGATTAGTATACTCGTGATATTTCTCATGATGAAAATATTGGTTACATCTTATGACAATATATAACAAGTAAGTAAAAAATTATTAATAATAATAATAATAATATATAAACAAGTGAGATCAAGCATTATGAATATATAAAAAGGGAAAAAAATTTATTTAAAAAAAAAAAAAAAAAAAAAAAAAAAGGCGTCATTGGCGAGTGTTACTTGGTAGTGGGGTGCGATGAGAGGGTCTGCTAACATAACGTAGTCAAGTTAGGTTTGTCAGTCAGTCAAGGGGTGCGAATGGAAGCTTTGATACAAATTGCCTTCGACAAAAAAAAAAAAAAATAATAATTACATATTGTTTTAATTAATCTATCAGATATAATCAATTTAGTTGAAAAAAAAAAATAAAAAAAAATTTTTAAATTATAATAAAATTTGTGTTATCATTAAATGTGCTGTGAAATTTTAATAAATTAATTTATAAAAATAAAATGTGAAAGTGATAATAAATAGATAAAAATTAATTGTTGTTATTTTTTTTTGTTGAATATAGAAATGTGATACAGATGAAAAACACATGGTTTTTCTTTTATAACAGTATAATTTGTAAATACAAATACCTGTATATATAAATATTATAAAAGGGTCTTCTTCACCCACTACTTCTCAAATATCCACGTTGCAGTTTCATCTCTCCTCTTACTTTTGATTAATAAAAATAATAATAATATAAATTATGAAAAAATATTAAAAAAGAAATTTAATTTATATTTATATATATCATTGCAAATAATTAAATCTAAAGTTATACAGATATATAACATATTATTATTATTATTATTTGTTTTATTGTTTTTTTTTTTTTTATTTTTAATGGAAAAATTGAAGAGTAAAAAAAAAAATAGCAACAATTTACAGAGAAGTTTAATAAACGCGTTACCAAGACAACACAGAGGGGCTGGACCATACAGCATCCTTGATTGGACGATTTTAGAGTTGGATTGAGAGAAAACAAGGGGGTTGATTTATCTGGGGGTAGTAAATGTACAAAATATTCATCAGATATGGAGTTTTTGCAGAGCCACCATTCGACAAACATCTCCGAGTCTGGTTATACACTTGGTACAGGTATAAAATAATAACTCGATAATAATATTAAAAATTAATTAAAAAAAAAAATATAATAAAATAGTTAAATAGTTTTTAAATTTGTTATTAATTAATTTGTTTTAAATATTAATATAATTAGGATTGTGCTCAGCGGTGAATGCACTTGACCTTTTGGGTAATGATGAACATTTAATTATAAATCGTCATAATGATAATAATGATATTGGTACATGTGGATCTGGTGATTGTACAACTGGTGTTACATTAGATAATATACATGAACTTCAATCAAGTCCAACTGATGATATTAATCAAGATACTGATCAACAATTAAATAATAATAATAATAATAATAATAATAATAATAATAATCAAACACAAGTTATTGGTGAATTTGGAGCAAGTTTTTGGGTTGATGATATGGCAGGTTTTCCACTTCCACCATTGGATCTTGATCCTTTACCGCCGGGTTTATTTAGCCCTTGTTCAGCTAGTTACAAGTAAGTTATATATATATATATACATTATCATATATAAATATATTTTTCATTTTGTTTAAATCAAAAATATATACATAATGTGTATATTATTTGTAAATATGCTTACACAAATTATTTCATGATCACATAATGAACATTTTTCTTTCATATAATTATACATGTTTTTTCCGATATACGTCGAAAAATATTATACAAGTACAATATGATACAAGTATTATAATTAATAATATAACTACATGAATTTTAATTAAATATATTATTATAAATAATATAAATTAAAAAAAAAAATCATAATTTGTATTTAATTTTATAGTTGGGGATGTACAAGATCTGATTGTGTAACAAGACCAGGTAATCCAAATGGTGAGGGTGTTGCTGATGTATTATTATCATTAAAACATGCTGTTGTACATCCAGGTAGTCCAACTGGAAGTTATTACAATTGTTCACCATCAACAAATCATCATTATACACAAGAATATTCACAAAATATTGGTACATTACCAGTATCACAGAGTAATTTTACAACTGGACCAGCAATGTCAGTTAATGTTTCAATGAATATGACAATGAATATGCATCCTAGGTATTTATCATTAAAATTATAATATTTTATTTAAATTTTTTCTATATAGGTATATAACTATTTTTAATAATTTATTTATTTTTTATTTAATAATATAGTTATGAAGTAAACTATGCATCAACATGGGGCGTGGAACCACTTTTGAGTCCCGCCCCTCAATACAACCCTATTCAAGATTCACAAACAAGAATGAATCAAGCAACAGCCAATAGTATCATTGGTTCACATACCCCTGTATCACATCCCCACACAAGACTACAACCCTCAATTAATGACGAGCACGCGCTTTGTACATCACTTAATAATAATAATAATAATAATAATAATAATAATAATAATAATAATAATAATAATAGTTCAACACAAAGTGTTATTCAAGATGACAATGGAAGACCAAATTTATGTAGAATATGTGGAAAAACTTATGCAAGACCAAGTACACTTAAAACACATCTCAGAACACATTCAGGAGAAAAACCATTTAGGTTTTTATTATTATAATGTTTTTTTTATTTAATAATTTTTGTTAAATTTAATTAAATTAAATTTTTTAGATGTCATGCATGTTCAAAAGCATTTAGTCAAGCTGCTAATTTAACAGCTCATGCAAGAACACATTCTGGTGAAAAACCATTTAGATGTCCAGTATGTGATCGAAGATTTTCTCAAAGTAGTTCAGTCACAACGCACATGAGAACTCATTCAGGCGAACGACCTTATCGGTAAAAATTAAATTATAATATATAATTATTAATTAAATTTATTTATTTATTTTATTTTTTTTTTCTTTATTTTACAGATGTAGATTTTGCAAAAAAGCATTTTCTGATAGTTCAACTTTAACAAAACATCTTCGTATACATTCAGGCGAAAAACCATATCAATGTAAATTATGCTTATTACGTTTTAGCCAAAGTGGTAATTTAAATAGGCACATGAGAGTACATGGTGTATCTTTAACGTGACATACTATGGATAATTATGTTACATTTGATATTGCCTGTAATGAATTTTCATACAATATTATACCAATTATCTGTGTTTAATCAATTTTAAATATCAAAGATATTATAGATATTAATTTTTTTTAAATAAATATAAATTAAATATATTGTCAAAAATTAAATTGACAATATAACATGTTAAAAAAAAAAAAATTTATTTGTTTTATTATATATTATTATTTATTATAATTAATATATTGTGTTTAAAATTATAATTTTTAATATTAAAATGCTCAGAGACGATAAAACACCATTTTTAAATTTGTAAAAAAAAAAAAATATCAATAAATTATGGTGTTATAATCGCAATAAAAAAAAAATTGACCAAAAAAAATAATTAATTTGTTACAAAAAAAAAAAAAAAAAGCTTTAAAATAACCAGCTGATATTTAATTATTTCCACAGCACCATTCATTGTACAAAATTCATTGTATATTTATTTTAAATAATTATGTTATTATAATTATAATTAATTGTTGATTAATATTTAATGACATATTAATATTGTCTTAAATATAATTTGCATATATATTATTATTTTTTTATTTCGAAATGATCATATATGTTTATTTTAATTTTGTAGAAATAATATTCTATACAGTCTAAAAGTTTGTATATATATATATTTAATTTTTAAATAAGAAAATATATAAATATTAACTAAAAATTTAATAGAAATAATAACAACAATATACTGTAATTTTGGGAAAATTATTTTTTATTTTACAGTCAAAGAAATATCAGTAGAAATAAATTATACATTTAATTATGAAGGAAAGAAATGAAATAAATTAAAATAGAGAAAAAAGAAGAGAAAAACAAAAAATTTTATATATGAAGAAAGAAAATAAAGGTAATCTGTATGTAATATAATATCTACGTGATTAATATATAATGATAATATTTTATGACAACATGATAGACCCAATAAATATTTTCTAAATTATTGGTAATATTATTTTCACACTTTGTAAAATAAATATTGTTTTTTTTTTTTTGTATTTTATTTGGGTTTATGAGCGAATATATATATGACATTTAAATAGCAATTTATTTATTTTTTTTTTATATTATTTATTTATAATAATATAATGAAAGGAAAATTTTTATTTGTTGTTGATTTGTTTATTATTATTATTATTTTTTTTTTTGTGATTTTTTTAAATTTTTTTATATTAATATTAATGTATTTTTTATTTTTTTTTTTTTCAGATAATGCAGCATATAATTTATTCATCATCTTCTTCGCCTTTACCAGTCAACATTGCGATAAGACTTTGAGTATCAATTTGTCCTTTGTCATCAATGTACATATTGTCAAAGGCATCATTGCATTCTTTTGCTGTGAATTTTTCACCGTATGTCATGAGTGCGTGCCTCAATCTGTAATTATTATTTTTATATTATTTAATTATTTAATTTTAAAAATTAATTATTTATATGTATTTAATAATATATTTACCTGTCACCATTGATTTTTCCATTATTGTCAAAGGTGTTGAATGCATTGATAACAACATCGTCTTCATCCGATCCTGCTGTAACATCGCCAACGAGGCATAGTGAGTTTCATGGAACGGGCAAGGATCACACAAATGTATACAAAAAAACATATAGAGTGCAACAATAGGAACATTGTGAGTAATACATTTTCATATATAAATTTTTTTTTTTTTTTTCATTATTAATCACAATTTTAACACGAAATTTTAACAAATAAATCACGCGATTAAAATTGACAATTTTTTTTTTTTTTTTTTTGTTATTCTGACATGTTTAAATTGATAAATATGATTTTTTAAAATTTTTTTAAAGACATATATTGTGGAAGACATATAAAAGACATGGAAATACTATATCTCTTTTTTTTTTTACTTTTAAATTATTGGGGTAACAGATAATTAGGTAAACATAAAAAACAATAGGAATAAAAAAAAAAAAAAAAAAAAAAACATAAATACATTTTTTTTTTAGGGTACACGATTAAATTTAAAAAATAATTACATAAAAAATTAATTTTTTTTTTTTATAAAAATCGATATAAGTATGTGTATATAAAAAATAATTTAATAATAATATATAAAAATAATTATTTGAAAATTTTACTAAATAATTTTAAAACCGAATTGACTCTATATAAAAATTTTTTTATATACACCTGCGTGACTCTTACCCGTCACGTAATTTAAAAATTTTAATATTGTCTTGTACGAACCTCCGGACATGCGATTTGCAAAAAGTGTAAGAAGTTGAGTAAAGTTTATTGGTCCAGGTACTTCACCAACCATTTCATCAAGTTCTTTATCAGTTGCAAGACGACCAACTGAATCAAATGTCAAACGAAGATCTTCTTTACCAATAATACCATCTTTATCTTGATCCATAAGTCCAAATGCCTATTATTATTAATTTTTAATTTAATTAAATTAAATTAATTGAATAATTAATAGTATAACTAAATTCTTATATGATAATAACCTCTTTAAATTCAGCAACTTGTTTTTGTGTAAACATAGAAAATACACTTGAACCACCACGCTTTGCACGTTTTGATCCTCTGCTACTTGCACGTGCTGAACTTGTTGGTGTTGCTGATGGACTTTTTGGTTTTGGTTCTTCTTTTTTTTCTGGCTCTGGAGCTGGTGCTGGTTCAGCAGCAGCAGCTGGTGCTTCTTCCTTCTTTTTGGTCTTCTTCTTCTTTTCCTTATCAGCCTGTTGAAAAAATAAATAAATAAATTAATTAATTAATTAATTAATTTTTATTTTATTCAACATGGGTTTGTTATTAAATTAAATATCGTAATTTATCATTTGAAAATTAATTTAAATAAAAATTATAAATTGATGAGACAACAGCCAAATCGATAAGGCGTATTTATAAAAAATTTAAATATAATATGATCCTTCTAATAATAGTTGTACATTTTTAAATTTTCATTTGCTGTCAAGTTGAGTCTCCGTTAAATATATGTATATATATATAGAACATACTAAACGGGGTAGGTGAGTTTAAATTAATCCACACTCCTCTCGAGTTACCAATATACCTATTACATAATATTCAATTGCTAAATTTAACTTTTTACATATTTTTATTTACTCTTAACTTTCTTGATAAATAATTACGTATATTGTAAATTTAATATTACAATAATTATTTAACATTTTGAAATAATTTATCATTTATTATTTTTATATAAACAAAATGAGTATTTAAATTTAAAGCTAGATAAATTTATCACTTGAATATTTTACAATTATATTAAAATAAAAATATATTATTGTCGTCACTTCACGTATAGTTTCACTAGTTTAAAAATTATTATTATTATTTAATTAATATTTATCCAAATTTTCACATGTTCACCCGTTTTTTTTATAATTATTTATCAGTATACTTTATTTCACTGGTTTAAATTTGATTTATCGAAAAAAAATAAAATAAAATAAATACTTTGTAAACTTGTATTTATCTATTTATTTATTTATTTATTTTTTTTTGTTATAAATTTTACTTACCATGTTTACGGTTTCGTTAGAATCAAATAAAAGATGTTAACGAGCTGGTTAACAACTAACCAACTGTCGAAAATTATTGAATTTTGCTTGCCTAAGTAACTTTACCAAGTACTATCCCCACTATTAAATTAATTTGATGAAGAGGGATGCTCTGTTTGTTTCACAGCATCTAAAACAAATTCATCTGACCATATTTAGTGCGACTTGAACTCAAAATAGCGACCCTTATAACACACTCTGTATTGACTAAAACGGTTCCGCACAGGAACCCAGGGAGAATAAATTTTGTGCTTAGAAAAGTCAGTCGATATCCCCACATGATATTATTGTGTTTTTTCTAAGCTAAATTATATATATACATATTTTTTTTTTTTTTTTTTTTTAACTAAATTAATACATTTTTAAATAACTATTTATCTTTTTTTTAATAAATATTTATATTTAAAATATATGTTTTTTAAAATTTTTTTTATTTATTTTTATAATTAATAATTAATAAATTTTTTATAATTTATTTATTATTTAATTTAAAATGATATAATAATATAAAATAAAATTATAGTAAAAAAATAATAATTTAAATAGAAATATTTTATCAAATAAAAATATTGGTAAATTATTTATTTTTTAATAGAAAAAAAAAAAAAAAGCATTTTATGTAACAGTGTTTTTCTAAAAATTGATTCATTTCTTAGCTCATTTATTTTTATAATTTTTTTATGGTGAAATAAGAGAGTTTGAACCATATGATTTTTTTCGAATCCACAAATAACTTTGACAGATCAAATGCACCAATTTTTTTTTATTATTTACATTAGTATTAGTATTAGTATTTTTATTTTTTACTATTAATATAGTTTATTTATTTTTTAATTTATTTAAATTTTTAACTTAAAAATGCATATAAATTAAATTTTATTTTTTATTAATATTAAAAATAAAAATAGTTATGCGTTGTCAACTGGTATATTGTTTTTTACAATATCAAGTTTTAATGCAGATAAAAAATTTTTTTATACCTTATTTTCAAGGACATGAATTTCTATCAACCTGCTCAATAAAAAATATATTTATAAATTTAAATATTAATTTATGTGTATTTTTTTTTTTTTTGTTTCTATATTTAGATAAATTTTTTAAGATTAATTTAATTATTTTAATAGTAAAGCAAAATAATTTACAAAAATAAATCATTCTTTTTTTTTATATACTTATATATTATATATAAAATATTATCTCTCTAAGAATGATATTTTATTAATGAAAATAATAATTATATGATACAATAATATAGATTTAAAAAATAAATAAATAAATGCATTTTAAAAATGAAAGGCATATGAAGGTCAATTT
Source organism: Lysiphlebus fabarum (assembly GCA_011426435.1). Taxonomy (NCBI): domain Eukaryota; kingdom Metazoa; phylum Arthropoda; class Insecta; order Hymenoptera; family Braconidae; genus Lysiphlebus; species Lysiphlebus fabarum. The sequence continues at coordinate 37,348 of WSYQ01001075.1, forward strand.
TTTCGAATGTAAATAATATTCATTGAGATACATAACGGTTTTTTACTGAGCACCAAAGTCAACTGTATAGCTCTCTCTTGTTAGTCCAAACTTTCTTAACTTTCTTCTTAACCACAATTCAACATCAGTGTGCGTGTGACAGTTGAAATAATAAATAAAATTTCTTGAAAAATATTTATTAATAATTTTAAAATTACAAATGAAATAACAATAATAATGTGTTGGATATTATTACTATTATACTGTAATTAAATACAATTAAATATAACAATTATTAATACTTATATATTTTATCTTTTTTTTTTTTTTTTTTTTATTTTTCAGTATCAGCTGTAAATTGTTTACAACTTACATCTTATATATCATCAGGTGGACTACATGGTGAAATACATTTTAAACAAGGAAATGATGATTCAGTGATTATTCATTTAGCTCTAAGTACAACACTTCAATATCCAGAACAACAATGGTTGTGGTCAATAACAAAATTTCCAGTTGATTATACTAAAATTGATGATCGATGTAATGATGAACATCTTGGAGAAAAGTAATATTTAATTTTATAAATAAAATTATAAATATTTATATATTTATTGTATTTAATTAAAATGATTTTTTGTTTTTTTTTTTTTTTTTTTTTTAATAGAATCATTGACTTGACAGATATTTTGGGTCCATTGGTTCTTCCTGGTAATGAAACAAGTATTGTAAATGTACCAGGTATAAATTTAACAGGTGAAAAAGGTTTATGGGGTAAAGGACTTATATTAATTGATACATTATCAACAAAAATAATTTGTTCATCAATAATTGTTTATGAAAAAAATTATGAAAAACATGCTGAAGCAAAATTTTATGGTCAAATTTCTGGTAATATATGGTTTCGTTGGCTTGGTGGTAATGCTGGTGATACAACAACAGATACAATAATATATTCTGATTTATATAATACAAATATTAAAAAAAATAAAACAATTGATTTTACTGAACATAATTGGAAAATTTATGCAACTGATATATTTGATAATGATAAAGATATTAAAAATTGTAATATATTACAATCAATATATGATCCAAATAATCAGGGTTATGGTAAATCAATTGGTGATATTGATTCAAGACTTGGAAAAATTAAAATATCAAATAATAAAAAATTAAAAATTTTATATAAAGATAAAATGAGTGAAACAATTCCAATTGATGTTTATGATTTATATCGTTCACTTTATATTATTATATTTAATGATAAAATGAATGATTCATTTTTAACATGTGCTAAAATTAAACCACGTAAATTAATATTAACAAAGTTAGTATAATATTTAATAGTATTATACTTGATTTATTTTATAAAGTTTTAAATTTATTACATTTTTTTTTGTTATTTTTTGTGTTTAAGGAGTTTAATTAATTCACATGGTATAAAAGGTGAAATAACATTTACTCAAGAAACTCCATATCATCCAACATGGATAAATGTATCATTATATCCAATTGATGATTTAGAAACACGTTTACGTTATGAAACAAAAACAGCAGCATATAAAATACATCAACTTCCACGTGATCCACTTGATACTAATAATAAAATTGGTAAATCATGTAAAAGTACAAAATCAATATTTAATCCATTAAATATTGATGAAAATAATATACCACCAGCAGGATTTGGTACACAAGATCAATATCCAATTGGTGATTTATCAGGTAAATTACAAGGACGTAAAGAAGGTATAAATCATCATAATATTCTTCATGGTAGTGCAAAATTAAATGGTATTTATTGGGATGTTTATTTACCTCTTTCTGGTAGTCACAGTATTGTTCATCGTTCAATTGTTATTTACAAGTTAGTTTTAATTATATTAATTTTATTTTATAAATAAACATATTTTATAATAAAATTAAAAATAATTTATTATTAATTTAGATATGATGAAACTAATGATAAAGATATGATAAGTTGGATATGCAGTAATATTGTTCCATATTCATCACAAACTGGTGGACCATTAACAGTACAAACAGCACAAGCTGTATTTCATTATCCAATTGTTGGAAGAATAATATTTCGACAAATTGAAAATGAACCAGATAGTGATACAACAATTATTGTTGAAAAATTAATTCATGCTGATGGTAGATCAACAAATAATTCTGGTGATCACAGGTAAATAATATACTTGAATTTATTTATAATTGAATCCAAAAAAAAAAAAAAAAAAATTAAATAATAAATAAATAATAATAATAATAATGATATATTATCAGATGGATGATACATGATAATCCACCAGGTAAAGATTATTACAACTGGACAGCAAGATGTATAAGTGCTGGTAAACCATATAATCCTTATAAAATTGATTGGGATATTCTTTATCCAGAACAATGTACAATTAATAAATTAAATTATTGTCGTCTTGGTGATTTAACACGACATGGTCATCTTCATATTGCTGGACAAAAATTATATGGATTAAATTATACAAAAATATTATTTACTGATTCATTATTACCATTATCAGGAGCACAAAGTATTATTGGAAAAAGTCTTGTTATTTATGATGATCATGGACCAGTTGCACGAGGTGAACGACTTGCTTGTACAATGTATTATTATTTTTATTATTTTCTATAAAATTTAAATTTATATATTTAATAATATAATTTATTTAAAATTCAACAGAATAAATAGAGTTCACAGAAATAAAGCTGTTGCTAAAGATTGGTTTGGTAATGGTCAGCAAATTTCTATACATGGAAAATTTGAATTTATACAACAAACTGAGTATGATATAACTGATGTAGAATTATTGCTTGAAGGTCTTGATGGAAAAGCAAATGCCTATAATATTTATATGGTAAATAATTGAATTGATTGATTGATTGATTGATTTGTTTGCTTTTATTAATTTAAAAATAAAAATAAATATTAAATTATTTTATAGGTACCAGTTGAAATAGATTTGGAATTTCCATGTGAGCCAACTTCACTTTATGATTCATTTGATCCTTTTCACATGAGTAATACTTTATCACCACCATCTGGTAAAGGAACCAATGATCAATATGGAATTGGTAATTTAAGTGGTAAATTTGGTACTTTGGAAAATAGATCAAGATATAGTGCAACATTTAATGACACAACATTACCACTATTTGGTTATGAAAGTATACTAGGACGAAGTGTTATAATACATAAAAAAGATAATGATTTTAGATGGGCATGTTCATCAATTGAACGTGGATATGCACCATCTGAAGCTAGAGAAATACGAGCAATTGCATCTTTTCATCATCCATATGGATTTGCTTATGGATACATTAGAATGGTACAAAATATAGTAATTTAATTAAATTATAAATTGTTTTATTGTTATTTTGTATAAATATAAATATTATATTTCATTACAGACACAATTAATTTACAATGACAACAGTAAAAGTGAAACTGTTATTGAAGTTAAATTGAGATATCCTGGTGAAAATGATAAAAATACTGTGGGTATTATTTGAAATTGTTATACATATATTACTTATGTATTTTTATATTAATAATATATTTATATTTAATTTTTTAGACGAAAAATCATAATTGGGAAATTTGGGTAAATGGAGTTGGTGTTGATGCTGTGGTTAAAGTAAAAAATACACGTTGTGTTGCTGGTGGTTACATATGGAATCCATATTTTACTCAACTTGCTGATCCATTAAACGTAATTATATTTATTTATTAAATTATTTTATAATAATATGTAAAATTTTATTAATATTAATATTAATTTTATTTTCTATTAATACAGCAAGATCTTTACAGACAAGAATGTGGTCCTGATTTACCACTGCGTTGTTATGTTGGTGATTTATCAGCACGTTTAGGACCAATAAATATTGGACTTGAAAGAAAAATATTTATTGATAAAAATTTTCCACTTGAAGGAATTGTTTCAGCAGTTGGAAGATCTATTGTTATTTTTGATGAAAATTTTGGTAATCAAAGATTAGCATGTGCAACAATACAGCCTGATTATGATTTTGTTAAATATGCTAATATAAGAAGACCACCAAGATTTGTTGTGTGAGTTATTTACAATATTAAATTTCATTAGGTTCAGTATATAATATAAATAATTAGTACATTAATTTGAATTTTCTTTTTGTCATTAGACCTCAATTTTTGGAAGACGTGAGAAAAGTTATGGGAATACCTGAGTGGATGCTATCAGTTGACAGCAGAAAAACAAAGATTCTTCATAATGGAAGTTGCATACAGTTTTTATTGCATTTTAAGGGACCAATTGCAAGTAGACTTGAACAAGATTTTAGTAAATTAATGGCGACTGGAAAATTAGATGAGCCAAGTTTATCTATAACAGGATACATACCAACGAAAAGGAAAAAAACACTGGCATACCGACAATGTAACTCACGAGATCCAAATGCAAATCGAAGGAATGAATCATCAACTATTAAAATTTCACTTATTAATGTGATTATATACTTATTTTTATATCAATTATTCGTAATATATTATTAAAAATAAATTTTTAAAATTGTAATTACAATAATTTGTTAAATTTTGTAAATATCTTAGATAATAATATGTAACAATGCATTATTTAATGTTGATTAACTTTCAATAAATTTATAAAAAATGAATCTATATTGTATATAAAATAAAGAAAACGAAAACGAAAAATATCTCTTGGCTTATTTTATTTTCCTAATACTAATTGAAAAAAAAAAATTTCAAGAAATACCTCTTCGGTCATTATATTTGCCTGTTAAAATCTGGAAAATTTTCAAAAAAAAAAATTTCAAGAAATACCTCTTCGGTCATTATATTTGCCTGTTAAAATCTGGAAAATTTTCAAAAAAAAAAATTTCAAGAAATACCTCTTCGGTCATTATATTTGCCTGTTAAAATCTGAAAAATTTTCAAAAAAAAAAATTTCAAGAAATACCTCCTCGGTCATTATATTTGCCTGTTAAAATCTGAAAAATTTTCAAAAAAAAAAATTTCAAGAAATACCTCCTCGGTCATTATATTTGCCTGTTAAAATCTGAAAAATTTTCAAAAAAAAAAATTTCAAGAAATACCTCCTCGGTCATTATATTTGCCTGTTAAAATCTGAAAAATTTTCAAAAAAAAAAATTTCAAGAAATACCTCCTCGGTCATTATATTTGCCTGTTAAAATCTGAAAAATTTTCAAAAAAAAAAATTTCAAGAAATACCTCCTCGGTCATTATATTTGCCTGTTAAAATCTGAAAAATTTTCAAAAAAAAAAATTTCAAGAAATACCTCTTCGGTCATTATATTTGCCTGTTAAAATCTGAAAAATTTTCAAAAAAATTTCAAGAAATTCAACTCAATCTGAAATTAATTAGGAAAACATAAAGGAAAGGAAGTATGCTCTTAAAAACACTGAATATCTCTTTGCTTAGAAAGTAAATTTTAAAAAATAGTTGGCAAATATATTAGGAACATAGAATGAGCAAAGAGGTATTCGGTGTTTTTAGAAATTCAAATAAAATAAAGTCATAATTCATTAAGTATAAGAATTTGTTTTATTAAATTAATTAAAACCACAATAAATCACAATTCAATCTTTTTTTTTTTGTAAATTTATATTTTTTATTCATAAAATTTGTTGTTTTAATTGTAATTTAATCATACTTAGATAATAATTAATATGAATTTTTTAATATGTATATAAATGAACTAAATATGTTTTTTTTTTTTTTTTTTTTTAATATTATAATTCTGTCGTGTCAGTAAAAGAGAATAAAAATACTAACATGACGTAAGTTAACCGCTGATAATTTATAATTGACACAATGATACAAATTATCAATTGGAAGCAGTTGCGGTTGTTGCAGAAGGCACTAATGAATTTGTTGTAACATTTTCTTCAGTAACAATACGTCTATTTTTTTTAATTCTCTTCCATTCACCATTTGTATAGTTCATTTGAAAATGTGATTCAACAAGCATTGACATTGTTGTACCATCTTGTTGTACAACTTCTTCAATATTTTCAGATAACATAATTGTTACAATATTACCTAATTTTGGACATGGATTTTCTCGTGCACCAGCCATAAAACCAAGAATCAATGCTTTCTCTGGTCTTGTAACTTTGTTTGCTGTTCTAAACATTTCTTGAGCTTCCAACATTTGCTCACGCTGAAATAAAATAAAATATTCAATTAAATTTTAAATATAAATAAAATTACACAGTATAATTATTTTTTAATAATAATAAATATATTTTACCGTAAGTGAAAGTCCTTTTCTTGTTGCTGCAGATGCATTTGCAGGTGGTGGATTTGTTTGAATTCGTATTTGTGTTACTGTTTGTGTTGGTTTGATTGTCTGTACATTAACTGGATCAATTTTTTTAACTTCAGGTGTTGTTGGTATTAATACACTCGTAGTTGATGAACTATTTGTTGGAGTTGCTGCTACTGTAGCTATTAAAATAAGAATAATAATAATAATAATATATAATATACAATTTAAATGATAAAAATAAAATAAATTTATTAAACAAATATATGTATTAAAATAATACTTACGATTTGTTGGTGTTATTGGTACTGAATTATTGACAATCGTCGTTGAAGTTGTATATGTTTGTGGTGGTGGTGGTGTTGTTGTTGTTATTGTTGTTGCTGTTGAAATAACTGTTGTTATTGATGATGCTGTTGCTATTGTTGTTGATATTGTTGTTGGTGTTATTGTTGTAGGTGTTACAACAACAGTTGATGTAGTTGTTGGTGTAGTAAGAGGTGCAAGACCTTGTGCATATTCTGGTGTTGTTGATGTTTCAATTGGTACTGGACTTGTAGTAGTAGTTGTTGCAGCAGCTGCTGCTTGTGCTTCAGCAACTTTCTTTTGTTGTTCTTCCAATTCAAGCATTCTTTTGCGTTTTTTAGCTTGTGCATATCCTAATGGTTGTTCAGTAATATCTAATAATTTAATACCACCACCATCTTTACGTGGTCTATTTGTAATTGGTGTTCTATTATTATATGATGGTGTTGATGTTGATGAACGAAAACCACTTGTTGGTGTTCTTGATGGTATACCTCTTAATGGTGTTGTATCAGTCATTTTTCTAGGCATACCACGACTTCTAATTGGTACTGTTGGTGCTGTACTTTTTTTAATATTATTAGCAGCATCAGCACTTTTTTGTAATAATTCAGCTCTTAATGATGCACTTTTTGGCTTTCTTTTTAATACAAAATGACGTGTTGGTGTTGGTTGTTGACCAACAACTGATATTAATGCTGTTTTATTTAAACAATGACATTCAAGTGGTAACATTGCTGAATCATTTTGTTTTTTTAATAATTTTTTTAAATCATTAACAAGATCACCAAATATTGGACGATGTTCATCAAGATCAGTTATATCTGTATTTAATGAACCAGTTGATGGAAATGTTTTCATCGCTTCGGATAACATTGATACCCATAATTCACTGTCCAATGATGCCACTTCAATAATTTCTTCCAATTCTGTACGCCACTGAAACATATATCATCAAATAATATTTATTAATAATTTAATTATTTTTTTTTTTAAATAAAATAATATATAGGTATATCAGTATGTATTACAAACACATCCCGCCAAACATGCAGATGGCGCTAATAAATAACATGAGGATTTTTTTTTTTTTTTTGATGTAAATAAACATATCTTCTGTATATTATTAATTATACTTTTATATATCTATACTTATACCAATTTGTAATTTAATTAATGAAATATAATTATTAAAAATATATTTAAATTAATTGTTCAATTAAAATAATTAATTATTTATAATTTATAAATAATAATAATATTTATATTTATAAAATAACATATACTAATATAATACTAAATATAATAAATATAAATCTTACCTCTTCAACATTGCGTCTTGGTATGTGAAAAAATGATAAAAGTAATTTAAGTTTAACTTGTGTTTGTAAATCTGGAAAACAATCTTTAATATTTCTAAGTACTTCAGTATTTAATTGTGAACAAATTGAACTACCAGTCCAACTGTCATTTGACGTTCCTAATTTGTTATGAAGCCACAACGACGTATCACTGTCCCTCACATTCGCCATATTGGATGATGTTATTATGAGTCTGTATTGAAATTTTTTTTATTATTATTGTTATTATTAATATATTATTATTATTATTATTACTTTATTTATTTTCATTTTTTTTTTTCTTAAAACGCGCGCGAGAGATATACACACTTAGAGAGAGAGTTACATCTGAATAAAGGTTCTTGTACACTGTACATAAAAAATCAATTGAATATTCCAAATCCACAACCAATCACGTTTAACCACAGTAGTAAAAATATAACCAATCACAGTGCTGAAAAACATTATGCTGCGTTTTCACAAGAATATTGTAAACTACCCAAATTATTTGAATTTTTATAATTTAACAACTAAAAAATTAAATTAACAATTAAAAATAAAAAAAAAAATACTATTCATATTTTATTTTATCATTTTATCATACTATGCATATTTATTTTTCTAAATTTGAAAAAAAAAAAAAAAAAAAAAAAAAAAACATTTATTGTACTAATTATATTTATTAGTAAAATAAAATTAGTAATTATTTGATAAATCTTATATTTATATATAATTTTATTAC